>CAKKTA010000002.1:0-267858 GCA_920104075.1 Melanargia galathea
TAAACAAGATATGCATACAGTGGCGTAACTACAGGGTGGCATTTCGGCAAAATGCCACGGGCCCCGAGCCGAAAGGGGCCCCCGGCCCGAGAGGGCCGTGAGCACAGGAGTATCCTAACATTTAATATTACATCAATTTATCATCAATGATCTTTAATTAATTTAAGTTGCCAACGTGAAAAGTTTACAGTTTTTGCTTCAGTATTAATTATATTATCCCTTTAAAAAAATTCAATATGATCTTCAATGGACAAAATTGGACAGTTTTGTTATAATATAATAACTATGTAGATTGTAGATGTAGTGTGTAGACACTAAAGAGTTTGTATATTATTTATATTATCGGTGGTTGACCGATAAACCTAAAAAGTAACCTTTTTACACTAAAAGGTTACTTTTTTATTTATTTCAGGTAACTTTTGACATGACTGACTGGTGAGTGGTGAGTGGTGACTGACTGTACTGGCAACACTGGTGCACGGTGCAACCGTGCAATGGGGTTGGCCGGTTAAAGCTAGTGATGTGCCGATTCGATTATTTTGATAATCGATTGATCGATTACACCAGTAAGCGTGATCGATCAATAATCGATTATTAATCGATTATTGATCGATTATGAAATAATTCTTAGAAAGAACTGAAAAAACAGCAGGGCTATTCTGTAAAGCCATTTTCGAATTATAGAGAGTGAATTCGAGATGAGTTTGCTAATTTGTACTCTGTAAAACTCGATAGTACAGGTCTTCTCACTCAAACTCACTTCACTTCGCAAGTGCGTACCAGCAGGGCTATTCTGTAAAGCCATTTTCGAATTATAGAGAGTGAATTCGAGATGAGTTTGCTAATTTGTACTCTGTAAAACTCGATAGTACAGGTCTTCTCACTCAAACTCACTTCACTTCGCAAGTGCGTAGCAGATGTTTACAGAATATCAAACCAAGGTGAAGTGAGTTTGCTTTCGAAGCGAGTTATCTCGCTTGAGTGAGCTTCGATATCGAGATGGTATTTTAGAGAATAGCCCTACAGATGTTTACAGAATATCAAACCAAGGTGAAGTGAGTTTGCTTTCGAAGCGAGTTATCTCTCTTGAGTGAGCTTCGATATCGAGATGGTATTTTAGAGAATAGCCCTACAGTTCTCCTTTCTGGAAAAAATTCTGAACCCATACATTTATTTTAGACTGTTCTAAGAAGAAAAAAACAAACACTATTTTTTAGATTTATTGCAAAAAAAATAATTAGAAAATTAAATAGATTAATTAAAAACTAATGCTATTGATTAAAATTAAATATACATACCTACCTACTAGGTAACTATTTATCACACTAATAATCACACTATCACACTAATATTATAAAGGTGAAAGTTTGTGTGTGTGTGTATGTTTGTTACTCTTTAACGCCGCAGCTACTGAACTGATTTGGCTCAAATTTGGAATGGAGATAAATTTTATCCTGGAATAGCAGATAGGCTACTTTTTAACCCAGAAAAAGTGTTCCTGTAGGACTTAAATAGATATAGACTTCCAAAAAACGAGATAGATGGTGCTGATTGTTCTTAGGTACATCACGCTCACATAGCACATTATTGCAATAGTTTGCTGTCATTCTTGTTGCTAAGTTACTCTTAGTCTAAGATTCTGTTTAAATATTTATGTGTGTACAAACTTATTAATCGCGGGTAAATCGCAGGGCGCAACTAGTCTATGTAAGTATAGATACGCATAGCGCACTAAGCATACCGTTGGCTCACAGTCGGCGGTTGGCTATCCGTTTCGTGTGAACAAAGCCTAAAACTAACTTTGAGGCAATCGCCTTTTTGGAATGATGGTGTTGCCAAACCATATATCTTTAGCAAGCAAATTAATAACAGAAAGCTGGTAAAGTTTGGTAATTAACGTATCTATATACATAAAATTCAAAGTCCTTTCTGACTGACTAAGATATCAACGCACAGCCTAAACTAAGTTAGAAACTTGAAATTTTGACAGTTGATTCCTTTTAAAACGTAAGCGCACACTAAGAAAGGATTATTGGAAATTCCACCTCTAAGGGGTTTAAATAGGGGATGGAAAATTATATGAAACTCCGTCAAATTTTCAAGCTATTTCCATGAAAATAGGTATTTCGGCTTTCAGTTAAAAATAAATACTTAGGTGTTTTAGGATTTTCTGGAATTTCACCCCCAAGGCAGTTAGATTTAGTTATTTATTTATTTATTTGAAAAAGACAATCAACAGGTTACAAAAAAAAATATGAGTAAACAGACATATACAAAAAAAACGTTGCTATAATGTAGACCCACTTATAGATTGCCACAACTTGCGATATAAGAAAAATGTTAGTATGAGAGTGAGAGAGAAAAAAAGAAGACAATAGATCAATAGATAGAGGATAGAGAATACAAGTTTGTTTGTGATTTGTATGAATTCACTTGAACAAAGTCGCGGGCAACTGCTAGTTTCTTCATAATCGATCATGATCGATTATTCAAAATCATAATCGATTGCAATCGATCATTTTAATAATCGATTAATCGATTATTGATAATCGATTCCGCACATCACTAGTTAAAGCTTAGCACAGATGGCGCTACCATAGCTAGTTCCCATGTTATTGTTGAGGTTATTATATTGTTTAGAGAATTGAGTGTATTCTGTGTTTATTCGATATATTGTGACTTTGAGAAGGCCCTAAAATAGTGGTTACAAATATAAACAATATGTATTCTAACTGGCGAATCAAAGAATTAAAAGATGAATTGAAAAAACGTGGTGCCTCCCTGCGCGGAAAAAAAGCGGACCTTGTTGAAAGGTATTTTTTTTTCTATATTATTTCTCCCAACTAACTTAGCTTGTAGTGTAAATTCATTAAAGAATTACGTGTTTTAAAGATATTATCATTTATAGTCATTTTATAGTCCTCATTACAGTTTAAATGTTATGAATTGTTGATATGCAGGTAACTCATCTAACATATTATTTCAGGTTGGAGCTTTATGACCAGAACTTTAATTTTGGACGTCCTGAATATGTAGATGACGCAGATCCCAAAATGGACTTACCATTAAGGGACTCATATCGGGATATTAACAGTAACACAAGTCTGCCACCCCTGGACAAGACAATGATAAGGCATTATTTATGCTAGTAAGTATAGGTCATTTCCAGTTTTTCTTTTTTGGGGCTGAGAAGTGACCCTGCGAAATGTAAAACCAGTTCACACAAAATGTGACATAGTGACATTATTAATTGTGACTAATTTCTCACCTTCTATTAGTTTTGAATCCTTTAATCAGGAGTGAAAATTAGTACATATTATCCTTAAGTATTTCCATAATAATATATCTTCCCATACCTACTTTTGTTTTACTGCTACTGTTTAATTATTTTCCAGCACTACGAAAAAATTTAATATTGTCACACAACTTTATGAGACACGACATTTAGTGACGGCAAGATCTTCTGTTGTTGGTGATGATACTTTTATAAAAGGCTATTGCAGGAAAACCATGAAGAATCTACAGTATGAAGTTGAATTAAATAAAAATGGAAATCCTGAGGCATCACACTGTGAATGCCCTGCAGGAAGTGGAACGAAAGCGGTGTGCAAACATGTTGCAGTTCTCTTACTTGGAGTTGAAAATATGGTTCGAAAAAAGTTTCTTCTTCTGCAAGAAGGGTTAACCCAGAGACTGCAACAGTTCCATGTGCCAAACAAACCCTACACTGGTACTCCTGTGAAAGTAGAAAAATTGAATCGCAAGAAAAATCTAATTTTTGAACCATACCCTCTAAAACAAATGAGTAAAATTAATTATAATACCAGAATTAGAAATTATATAATAAGTTTTCCAAATTCCAGGATGCCTTTGAAACAGTTGTATGAACCAGCTCACCCACATGCATTAAGAAATGACCATCAATATACAGCAGTAAATCCTGAACAAGAACTATTAAAAGAGTTAAAATTAATTGAAATTTCTTCTGATGAAATCAACCAAATACAAAATAGAACTATTGGCCAGAATGAATGCTCTGAATGGCATAATTATCGACAAATTCGTCTTACAGCTAGCAATTTTCATACAATTTGCCATCTTAAACAAATTACAATGGAGAAATATGCAAAAGAATTGTTAATTAGGAAACCATTTAAATCAGTAGCAACCAACCATGGAATACTAAATGAGAAGGTCGCTCTAAACAAGTATATTACTGAATGGGATCTTTTAGTAGAACCATGTGGTATTTTTATTAGTCCAGAGAGACCTTATCTCGCTGCATCTCCTGATGGGTTACTGGGGCCAGAAACTTTAATTGAAATAAAATGCCCCTATGCAAGTAGATATAAAGAAATAAATCCCACAACAGTTCCATTTTTAGAATGTAGTAATAACACACTGTCGCTGAAAAGAACTTGCCCATACTATTACCAAATCCAAGGGCAGTTGTACTGCTCAGGCAGAACATACTGTAATATGATCATATATACATATAAGGATATGAAAGTGATTTATATTGAGAAAGATAATTATTTTATTAATAATATGCTATCAAAATTAGACCATTTTTTTCATCATTTCTTTAAAAATGCCTTATTTGAAAAATATATTTACTATAATTATTATGATAACTTCACAAAATAAAACATATTTATGATATTATATTAAATTTTTAGAAATATTGACCTAAAGTTATTTTATAGTAATAATTAATTGATTGTAATTTTGTTTTTCTTTGTACTATGTACCCGTAATTTTACATTAGACTAGGTTGATAAACCAAAAAATTAATTCATTCTAAATAAAAATTTCTCTTGCAAAATTTCCAAATTTCTCTATTGTAGTTTTTTCTAGATGGCAAATTGTGAGAAAATGAAGTTGTAAAATGACAAACTTGTCGAAAAATATAGTATAATATAGTGTTCAAGGCATCCATTATGTATTTTATTTGTATTTAATACTAGATTCTGCCCGCGGCTTCGCCCGCGTGAATTTCGGTTTTTCACAAATCCCAAGGGAATCGTGGATTTCCGGCTCCCGTTCCCGCTCCCTTTTCAAAACTTTATACCTACTTTCAAGGAAGTTTGCTATAGTAATCTACCTATAGCTGTAGATATATATTTCGTTTTTATCAAAATCCCGTAGGAACTGTGAATTTTTCCAGGATAAAAAGTGCATACGCATACAGATGCATGCAACTATTGTAATAATGTGCTATGTGAGCGTGATTTACCTAAGAACAGTCAACGCCATCTATCGCGTTTTTGGAAGTCTATATCTATTTTAGTCCCACAGGAATACTTTTCCGGGATAAAAAGTACCCTATGTTTTAAGTCAGGGCATAAGCTATCTCCATTCACAGCCAAATCAGTTTTGTAGTTGCGACGTGATTGAGTAACAAACATCCAAACATCTAAACATCCAAACATCCACACTTTCACATTTATAACATTATAACAATAACATTAAGTATAGTAGGATTAGTAGGATTGGTATTGTGATTATGTGTGATAGCTTCTGCCCGCAGCTTCGCTCGCGTGAATTTCGGTTTTGAACAAATCCCGAGGGAATCGTTGATTCCCGGTTCCCGTTCCCGCTCCCTTTTCCAACCTTTATACTGTCTATCAAGGAAGTTCGCTATAATAATCTACCTATAGCTGTAGATATAGACTTCGGGTTTTTCAAAATCCCATGGGAACTGTGCATTTTTTCCAGGATAAAAAGTAGCCTATGTGTTGCCAATGCATGCAACATAGCAAACTATTGCAATAATGTGTTATGTGAACGTGATTTACCTAAGAACAGTCAGCGCCCTCTATGGCGTTTTTGGAAGATTATATCTATTTTAGTCCCACAGGAATACTTTTTCGGGATAAAAAGTATTAAGTCAGGGCATAAGCTATCTCCGTTCAAAATTTCAGCCAAATCGGTTCAGTAGTTGTGGCGTGATTGAGTAACAAACATCCAAACATCTAAACATCCAAACATCCAAACATCCACACTTTCACATGTATAATATTAGTAGGATTCTCCCAAGAACAGAACCAATAATTGTAATCAATTTTAACTCTTATTGTGCAATATTTATTTCTGTATTACAGAAGTAAATACTGAACAATAAGAAAATTCATTTGTGGGTGATAATTATTCATACAAGCATCATTTTGCTTTAAATTATGTAATTATGTAATAATTTTTTTCAAAGAAAAATGAACAGACTTCAAACCATTCGAACTAAAAAGTTTAAAATAATGTTTTATTCATTTAGATTGACGATTAAACTACCTAACTCAAATAATATATAATTTTTTGAAGTCGGCGCCAAACCACATTCAATTCGTCGGAATCGATTTCGGGGAGCATATTTTCGACTTGAAAAGTATGAGTCATTTGGCGCCGACTTCAAAAAATTATATATTATTTGAGTTAGGTAGTTTAATCGTCAATCTAAATGAATAAAACATTATTTTAAACTTTTTAGTTCGAATGGTTTGAAGTCGGTTCATTTTTCTTTGAAAAAAATTATTTTATGCTTTTTAGTGATTTGTTTTCTTTATATTAATAATAATATAAATGAGAACTATGTAAAATAGATTATGACCTATATATTATTAATTATTATTAAATATCCTGTGACATATTACATACATTTTGTGTGTCATACTAAGTATAGGTGAATGGTTTTATAATGTTCTAACCCAACCTAACCTAACTTCCGATCTATACAAGATTAGTTTGTATGCGTACTACTCTTGTGTAATTTGGAAAACCTTGATTAAAAAGTAATTTACAATCTATACGTGACCAGTTTCACACCTTTGCGGGTTGGCTTTGTATAGGATGGAAATACACGTAACCGTGCACAAACACCAAGGAATCACTCTATAGTACAGCTGTACTGATTTCGGCCTAAAAGTTTTTGCAAAAGGTCAATGTTACGTAGGCGTAGCAGAGTGAAGTCTTTGGACAGAATAGCTATATTAGACTTCAGCAATAGGTCTGGCAATATCAGAGAACATATTAGTGACATATGTATACATTTATGGTTATAACTTCGTATGTAATAATGATAACTCGATGTGTTATATACTAAAACCTTCCTGAAAGTATGTAGATTACGATAGTGAAACAATCATCAAAATCGGTTCATTAGTTGCGGAGATAATCGCGAACATACTTACATACATACATACATACATACATACATACGGGTCGAATACAGAACCTCCTTTTTTTGAAGTCGGTTAAAAAGATCATATTTTTTGTATGACTAACCAACTTCAAAAAAGGAAGTTTTCAATTTGTCAATTTGTCGGCATCTTTTTTTAAGTATGTTCCCAGATTACTCCAGGCATCTAGTTTGTTTTGGAAAATTCTTTTGTTTGAAAGGGTATACTTACCAGGTGGTCCCATGGTCATCAGGTCAGAATCTGATGATGGGATCCTGGAGAAATCGAGGGAACTTCCAATTTTACAATATTTTTAAATCAGTTTAATTTTTCCTAACAAATTAAAACAAGTTATACATATTTGGGTTAGTTATTTTTATTTACTATTCCTTCCCTAAAATTACATAACATAATACAAATTGAAAAAATTTTTGAAGCTAATGGAACATAAAAATGGTTTAGTTCATGTCTTAATATTAAATAAGTTTTAGTTAAGCCTATTAATCTTTCTATGTGGACCCTTTGGCTAGCCAATTTTTGGTCCAATTTTAATTGAACACCTGGGATTTGTGATTTCCCTTTCAAAAAAGTAGGAATATTTATTCCAATTCCTTTACAAGCAAACAAATCTTGCACATTAAACCCCCTGTCTGCCATAATGGTGTCCCCTGCATCACAAATCTGCAACAACTTGCTGCGTTCCACAATCTGCCGATCACTCACTGAACCAGCATATGCATTTGAATGGTAGGTTAACAACCCTCCAGGTGAGGCACCTACTAGAAATTTTAATGTATTTTTATGCTTATATGAACTAAATGAAGCTCTTTGGTCATCAGGTTTACCAGGCTTTTGTATGGCTACTTCCGTGCCATCTATAATAATTCTTGTACAAGGATAATATTTCCTAAAACTATCGGGCATATAAAAATTCACCAAACTGCGGTTAGGCCAAATGTCAATCAAGCTCCACATATCACTCACAAAATTGATCCACGTCACTATAATATTAGACACTTCCGTTTTGCTTACACCAAAAATTTTGCTCAATTCAAAATCTGTCATGTTTCTTCGAAGTTTAACCAGTAACATTAAAAATTGATCTTCTACTGACAAACCAACAACTCTGCTCCAACGATATTTGATATTATTTGCCATTGGGAGAAGTGTGCTAAAAACAAATAAAAATTTTGATGCTGTCTCTAACCCAGTATAATAGTGCACAGTCTCATTATCTGCAAGCAATAATTCGGTAGAAAATAATCTTAGTATATTAGGTGTTTGAGTGCCACGAGTGTTTTGCTTTAGGTCTTGGCTGATAGGTTCCCCTGTTGGAGATATATGGGTTTCAATCTCGAGCTCTTGGGATACATTTTTGTCGAGGTACACACTATCTTCATCAAATGGCCTGATGTCCTCAACATTCTGGGAAGTTGACGGGATATCTAAAAGCCGCTTTTTTAGATTACGGGCTTTTAATCGATTTTCCCTTTCCCTCGCCTGCTCAGAAACTGGACGTGTGTTCCAAGAAAAAACAGATGGTATTGCATCTTTTTTCAAATATTTATGTTGGTGTGCAACTCCTAGAACAGAAAATTTTAACATACTTAACCAAAAATAAATAAATAGTCAAAATCGTTACAATAAATGATTGCATGGCAACACTTAAGCGACACTAACGACCTCCCTCAGTTCACAGATAATAACACAGATAACAGTGGAATACCTACCTACTCTGTTTACGGTAGTGGACCACAATATTTTTTTTTTACTTTTTGTTCATCGGCCTGGATTCTGGTTTTTCAACGCCAACACACTTGATTATGATGTGATTGGATAAAAAAATCTAACTGAACGTTAAATTTATTAAAAAATAATATGATATATTAGAAGCATTAAAAGTTATAAGCATATAATTTTATCTGGGTTAACAGATATTTAAAATTCACAACTGAAGTTTGTTACCTAGTTTTACGTTACTTAAAATTGTAAAACTTATTTATCTTAACTTTTTAACTTAACTTTCATTACTAAACTAATAAATGAAACTTTTACACTTTTCACTCAACTAAAGTTTAATAATAATTTTTTAGTTGAACGTTAAAAATATTTTTTTCTACCAAAATTCTAAGTTTTAATGCTAATAATGTATTATTAAACGTTATAACGTTTAATCAAGTAGAGGTGAGGATTAAACTTTATAACGTTAAATCTTCACCTCTACTTGATTTATGGCTGTCCACAGAATATAATTACTATGTGTCAGATTAGTTGATTACTAGTAGTGCCATCTGTCGAGCTACGTCCGAGTTAACCCTTAAACCGGTCCACTGGCGATTTTGTACTGCAAGATAAAATGTATGAAGTGAAATGACCCTGGTAGTAACTAATACCTAATCTGTGTCTGTTACGTAGTAACTAATACCTAATCTGTGATTGAAAGAAATGGCGTCGGTTTCTGCTTCTGTGAAGACTGAAGAATAATGTGACAGAGGTTGGGATAGACTTAGGAATAATACTCAGATCTTCAGTAATCTTCGCTATATTTTCGTGCAGAGTTTCCTCTTACCGAGGTAGTTTACAAAATGAATGTCTGTTAATACCTTCCTTTCGCTTTTATACAATTTTCGACAAGGCTTACAAATAATGCCAACCATAGGAACAAAATATGTGGCTACTTGATATTCATTTCTGGAATATTATTTTAAAATTAGAAACTGATTAAACTATTGCTAAAACATGAAATAAATAATTGAATTACAATTATAAGCTAAATTACTCAATTATAAATTATTTCCAGCGACTTCATACCAGCAGCTTACAATTCTACCAACCAAACAACCTACAACAAAATATAGGTACTTCAAGATATCAGTTTCCAAAATGCTATTTTATAAACTAAAATTATGACTAACTAAAACATATTCATAAAAACATAAAGTTAATTAAATTATAATTATAATGAGATGAACTAATGAATTATTTAACTAATAATGTCGGTAATCAAGTGGCCCAATAACAATCATCTTCTACACAAGTTCATAACTTTTAAAGTGAAAACTATACGATATAAAAGTTATAATTATTCAGCTTAATGTAAAATACATAATTAAATATTCTGATTTTAATCATTAATCAAAAATTAACATATACTCATTAATTACAAAATCAATAAACAAAATATGTCGATGTAGTCAGGGTAGGTACAATCTTTTGGCGGGATCGGGTATGGCGCGGTGTGACGTAGGTACTACGTAGTATCAGGCTACGGCCTGGCACCGGTTGGTAACATTCGGCCATCCTGCAACGGCCGTGTCCCACGGCTCGCTGGCACCATCCTCGTCTCTGCTTCATTAGTTACCTGGAGAGAGAAAGAATCTGAACAGTAATATGCATTTGAGGGGTCATCTGAAGGTAGTGTTTGGTCAATCTACTTTTGACTTTCAGTACATAACGTGGTGGCACCAGTTATGGACAGGGTTAAGCGCCGAGTCAAATATGAGGAGCTATAACTTTTTTATTATTTAATCTAGAGTGTTATAATTTTACAATGATATACTCAGATATACAGAGCTTCTCACTAACTGCTAAAATTTAGAAATAGTCGAACGAGTTTTGAAATATGGAAATCTAAAAACGATCAACTGAAATATGTAAAAATCTTTATGATGGACAGTCTAAATCCAGTTATGGACACCCAGTGATGGACAGTTCGTTTTTATCCGATTACTGCAAAGCCAAAAGGAAGGGTTATGATTTTTGTAGTCTATGTATGTATGTTTGTATCCAATTTTTTGTTCTAGTGAAGCACCTAAACTACTGGGCCAATTTTGATGAATGAGGTGTTAATTGATTCGTTGTTATAGTTTGGGGGTGACATAGGCTACATTTTATATGCGAAAAAATCGAGAAGTGACGTTCGCACAGCTAAATTGGAATATTAAGTTAGTTTTAGATAGACATAACAGATGGCGCCACTAGCCGCTTGCCCCGCCTTTTCTTCCATTAGTACACAATTGAATACACGTTTTTCTAAATTATTATTTTTAACCCCCCACGCAAAACGAAGGGGTGTTATAAGTTTGACGTGTCTGTGTGTGTGTGTGTGTCTGTCTGTTCCCCTGTAGTGCTCAAACGGGTGAACCGATTTGAATGCAGTTTTATTTCGTTTGAAAGGTGAATTAGTCGACAATGTTGTTAGCTATGTTTGATGAAAATCGAACCAACGTGGCCGTCGCTACAAAATGGCGGATTACATATTTTATCACAACTGTCTTAATATGGGTATCAAATGAAAGGACTTGACTAGTAAAATAGCACTATGCAAATCCAAGATGGCCACCGCCACAAAATGGCGAATGTCAGGGGTTCTTTAAATTTTTAATTTATACTTGTATACTATTATGAGTATTCGGGTTTTAGTTTAAGTATTTAAATATCACTTGCTTTAACGGTGAAGGAAAACATCTAGAGGAAACCTGCATGCCTGAGAGTTCTCCATAACGTTCTCAAAGGTGTGTGAAGTCGGCCAGTCCGCTTGGCCAGCGTGGTAGACTATGGCCAAAACCTTTCTCACTCCGAGAGGAGACCCGTGCTCTGTAGTGAGCCGGTAATGGGTTGATCATGATGATGATGATGGGTTTTAGTTTACGAACTTTATCTCTTGTTTTATTTTATATGGATTGTGGGCAAACGAGCAAGCGGGTCACCTGATGTCGAGTGATTACCGCTGCTCATGAACATTTGCATCACCAAAGGAACCACTAATACGTTGCCGGCTTTTAAAGAATTTCTTGATCCGCTCCTTGATTATTTCGAATAATATATAAATATCAAAGTTACGTAGAAACTACCAAGGTTCGTCACATTTCAATTTGACACTTGTCTATTTGAGGACGTTTACAAAATGGTTCCATAATTTTTTATTTGCTTCAACTTCTTAATCCTGATGCTGTAGGGTACTACCCACCTAAACTAAAGGGATTCGGGAACTGTCCACTATGACTTCATATTTTTGGTACCAAGCTTAGATTGAATCACGGACCTCGAGTCCCAGCTCCTTAATCCTGATGCAGCACGATACTGCTCACATAAGCAGCGAGGAATTTTCGCCTGTTTTTTGAAAAGATGAATAAGTGTTTTTCTAGGCCTGTTACCTGTAAAAGATTTCCTTTCTTCTTGCGTAATAATTACTTGGACACTGTCCAAGAGGGCAAAAGGTGATCCTTAGCTATGGAGAATCTTCTTTCTAGGTGAAAGAAGGTTGATCATTCATAGCTACTCGTATGACACGTTTTACTATTAACACTTCTTTATTTTGTGTTAATATAGAGCTAGGCCCCATATTGCATACAAGCGGATGCCTGTGACTTCGTCCACGTGGATTTAGGTTTATTATAATCCCGCGGGAACTCTTTGTTTTTTCTAAGCTCCTTTGAGCTCATACCTACATTTCTAAAAAATGTTAAAAGTGGCGAATCTAAATGGAACTACAATAATAGGTATTAATTTTTTAACCCTTTCCCACCCATCAGATTTTTTTTTTGCATGGAAACCGTAATTATTTTTTTAAAACAAGTATAATATTGTTAAAAAATAAAAAATATCAACTGCGTGATAATTTTTTTTCTCTTTCACTTTTGATCAATATTTTTTAGCCAAAAAAATAAGTATATTTTCGGAATCACCTTTTCAACCCCTTTAATTTGACACCCCACTTGATAAGATTTGAAGGAAAAAAAAATTTAAGATGCAATCCTTCTACTATACCGAACTGAACCGATTTGGCTGAAATTTTGATGGAGATAGATTATGCCATGACTTAACACATAGGCTACTTTTTATCCTGAAAAAATCCACAGTTCCCACTGGATTTTGAAAAAACCAAAATCTATAGCTACGGTTATAGGTAGATTACTATAGCAAACCTCCTTGAAAGTAGCTATAAAAATTGCATAAGGGAGAGGGAACGGGTGCCGGAAATCCACGATCCCCTTGGGATTTGTGACAAGTATAAATTTAAAATTTAAAAAACCCCCGACATTCACCATTTTGTGGTGGCGGCCATCTTGATTTTCATCAAACATAGCTAACAACACTTTCGACTAATTCACCTTGCAAACAAAAAAAACCGCATTCAAATCGGTTCATCCGTTTGAGCGCTACAGGGGAACAGACAGACACACACACAGAGAGAGAGAGAGAGAGACACGTCAAACTTATAACACCCCGTCGTTTTTGCGTCGGGGGTTAAAAAACCGAAATTCACGCGGGCAGAAGCTAGTTAAACTATACAAGTTTAATTTTGACTTGTAATTGTGTTTAAATGATAAGAATAGATAGGTCCATGACTGGATTTTTGATGTGTTTCCGATCCAGTAATGGACATCCCCTCTAAAACTTGAAAATAACTCTATGTCGCATTTATTCCTTCACAAGCATGTTTTAAAGTTTATATCTAAGTGATTTAATCATTGTAAATTTACATTTTAATCAGAAACGAGAATCCATCGATCAAAACGTTTATTTACCTTCTTAGCGATTTGCTTAAGAAAACTATTGAAATCGAAAGATATTTGCAGACAACATTTTGTTCGCCTTGCCATTTTAAAACAAAATGGCCGTTTCATATGATATTTGTCAATATGACAAACAGATCCCTATTCTACATGGTTTAAATGTTGCCAGCGGTAAAACTCTAATCTAGCTCTTATTTTTGTTAAAAACGGTGAAGGTGGTCAGCTACTGGTGCCTGGTCCATACCTGGCGACACCACGTTAATTTACAGAAAGCTGCTAAAAAAATACTTTGGCCACTCATTTTATTCACACAGTAGGTATAATATGCAAGCATATTATATCACACAGATAACAGAAGGATATTATATTAGTCACTAAGACGTTAGATTAGGTAGGTCACATAGATATAATCTAGGAGAGGTCACTCAGACATTAATTTGTTAAGGTCACATAGACTTAATGGGTAGGTCACATAGACTTTCTGGTTAGATCACTTATACTTATTAAGTGGGTCGCGCAGACTTAGTTTGAGTAGGTCACACAGACATTATCTTGGAGAAGTCACTTAGACATTAATTTAATAAGGTCACATAGACTTAAAGTAGATTGCGCAGACTTAGTTTGAGTAGGTCACACAGACGTTATCTTGGAGAGGTCACTCAGACATTAATTTAATAAGGTCACATAGACTTATTCGATAGATCACAGACTTTCTGGTTACATTAAACAGTCTTATTAAGTGGGTCACACAGACATTTTTACTTTGAATAAGGTATAATTAGATCATGCTGACGCTCGCTTAGATAGTATCACACAGATACTTCAATTATTTCAGAGAACGTTTAGGTATGATACTCGTTTCCTGTAAGCTTATTTATTTTCCTTTATTTCAGCTAAAATGCGGTATTCTGACAGCTATCATATAAATATTTGATAATAAATGATTTATAATAAATAACTTTGTGTTTTATTTACAAGAATGTATGTAATCAAAACAAGAAAAATCTATGATACAGTATAGACTACAGTTGTATAACAAAAAGCTTAAATCAAAAATGACATTTGTCTTATCAAATATTTCAACTTTTCAATTATTTTTTATAACATTAGCTTTCGAGTAAGTCTATAAGATCATCCCTATCTACTTCCCTTTTTTTTTTTTTTTTTTTTTGACGCTGGGAAATGCATTTACGCACACCCTCCGGAAGCCTTACAGCGAACTGCAATGCTTCCGGAAGGTAGTGTGGGACTCAGGCAGGCCAAGAAGTGGCCAGAATACCCACTAAAACCCAGCGATGTTCCTCCGTGTCGCCTGGTGGCTGGGTTACGGGTACACTTGCGCAATCATCCGCGACCCAGCCGGCGCCGTCCGCCGAGGCAGACCCTCCACCGGGGGACCTAAAGGCCCCCTAACACCGTCTGAGGCGCACCAGGAACATAGTGGTGCGCCTCCCGACCCGAGGCGTCTCAACGGGCGACGGATACGCCATTCCATCACCCGGAGTTCCTCGCCAGAGGCAACCCTCAAGAGGGCCACACCCGCAGGCGACCCTCAAGAGGTTCACCCCTCGTGTAATTTTTTATAGAGGTTTTCTTCCTCGCGGCCCCTCGCTCAGTGCGTGGGGCCCCCGGTTCCGCTCAGTGCGGATTACGGGTTGCCCGACGGTGGCCGAAGCCAGCGCCCACCGGCCACAAAGACCAGCGGACCCGCCGCGCAGGGCGTTTCCACCCCCTCCGGTAATTTTTTAACGAGGTTTTCTTCCTCACGGCCCGAAAGCCTCCCCCCCCAATTGTCGCCGCCCGGAGTCTCCACAGTCCACTCTGATGAACAGAGAAGTACCAGGAGCCTCCAAGCGGCAACCCCCTGCTGGTTTTGGTCCGCGCCGGGTTTCCCCGGTACCTCCCATATCTGGGAGGCGTTCCCCCATCCGCCACCGGGAGGACGCGCCCGATGGGGGACCAGCAACCCCACACGGGATCCCTATCTACTTCCCTATCACTAGAGGAACTATCTGCATCGGAAGTAATGGTTTTGTAAGGTCTCAACACTTCGCCTCGTACAACTGCATTAAATTTTTTATAGCCTTTCATTCCTTTGACACTACAAATCGTATAACGATCAATGGCCGGTTCTGCCTTGCATACTTTGTAAGGACCTGTGTAAGGGCTTTTTAATTTTTGTGAAACTTGTGAAGACGTGTCCTTACTAGCTCCTCCTTTCCACAAAACTAATTGTCCTACCGCATATTTTATACATTTTTTTCGTGATTGATCAAACCGTTTTTTCATTAACGTCATATTTCTGTCAATATGCAACTTCGCAGTAGTCCGCCTGTTTTGTAAAGCTTGTTCTTGTGAAACAAAGTCTTGTGACTGTCCTAAAGGATAAGCTGGCAAACGGGAATTTTCATGGCTGAACATTAGTTTAAATGGCGGGAAAGAGGTAGTAGAATGAGGAGTATTATTTATTCCCCATATGACATCAGGGAGTTTCTCGTCCCATGTATTCTCACTATCAGACATAGTATTTAAACCATCTATTATTGTTCGATTTACACGCTCGACTTGACCATTAGATCTGGGACTTGCTATAGCATTCAAAACATGTCTGAATTGAGATTCTTCGGCGAACTGTTTAAAATAACGGCTAGTAAAAGCTTTACCCCTATCTGTAATTATTCTAGCAGGGTAACCAAACAGCATTATTATTTCTTTCAAATTTTTAACTGTCTCAATTGAATTGCAAGTTCTGACCGCCTTAGCAAACCAAAATAATGCCACTGCATTTTTTTTATCTACAGGTTAGCCTTTGATTGCGATCTTACCTGATGGTAAGTAACGATGCAGTTTAAGATGGAAGCAGGCTAATCTGGAAGCGCTATGTTAGTTTCTATTTAAACCCATACCCCTGATCGGTTTTTGCGCGGCATCGTACCGGAACTCTGAATCGCCTGAAGGCTCAGCTTTGCTGGTAGAGTGGTCACTAGCCACGGCAGTAGCTTCCTAACAGACCAGCAGGGCGATTCAGAACACTTCGATTCGGTTTCGGTTTCGACAACTACCCTGTCGATACGGTTATTCTGAATTGAAAATACATCTTATCGTACGATAACTTACCGAATCGATCGATAGTTACGTTATCGAAGTGTTCTGAATTACTTACCGTACGATAAGATGTATTTTTAATTCAGAATATCCGTATCGACAGGGTAGTTGTCGAAACCGAAACCGAATCGAAGTGTTCTGAATCGCCCTGCTGACCAGACAATTTAGTGATACATCATGAATTGGCCATATTTTAAATGACATCAAAAAGGAGGTTCTGTTTTCGATGCGTATGTATTACGAGTATGTATGTACGTTCGTGATTATTTCAAAAACCAATGAATCGATTTTGATGATTTTTTCACTATCGTATTTTTTATAGGTACTTTCAGGCAGGTTGTGTGTGTCAGGGAGCAGCTCAATGGGCCCCTGCCTCTGGAACCGAGGTTTTGATTCACTGGCCTGGCTTGCAGCCCTAACATAAGTATATAGTACATATAGTTATCATTCTTATGTACGAATATGTCACTAATATTTTTGATTGGTACACCGATTTCTCTGAGATTGCTGGACCGAAATCGGTTTAATTTCTCTTAAAATATAGCTTCCTAGCTTTTGCTTGCGGCTTCGCCCACGTGAAGTTCAGTTTTTCACAAATCCCGAGAGAATCGTGGATTTCTGGTTCCCGTTCCCGCTCCCTTTTCCAGCCTTTATAATACCTACTTACAAGGATGTTTGCTATAGTAATCTACCTATAGCTGTAGCTATAGATTTAAATATTTTTTTAAATCCTGTGGGAACTGTGAATTTTTCCAGGATAAAAGTAGCTTATGTATTAGGTCAGGGCATAATCTATCTCCATTCAAAATTTCAGTTTCAATTTGACTATATCCCGTCACCGGTACATGTAAAGAGACACTTATTACTTAGTTTCGCTAATTTGGCAAAGGTAACCAGGAAACTTGTAGTTCTGTCGCATAACATTGTGACAATGTAGGGTTCCTAATAGGATTCTATGCTCAGCTCATTTAGTTTGGCATTGGCAAGCTGCCGTATTCTCTGTTAATTTCATTAGTGAATTTCTGCACAACATCATAATATAATCATCAACAGAGATAATAATAAAACTGTACCGTAACTAACCGACTGACAGACAAAACACAGTCACCGGTGAATAATTACACTATAGAGATACAAATGTTCCTTGCGTACCCTATAGGGGTGCACTAAGAATCGATCTATGATATTTCATTCCTAAAAAATTTAAACAAGATATAAAATTCAAAAACCTATGATGGTCTTTATGATGCTCCTTAGTGATCGTAAGTTTTTTAACATACCTAAGACAGGTATAAAATATATATATGTATAATTTAATATACTTCTCACGGCTTAAAAAGCAGGCCAAATCCTCACAGAAATGTCAAAGACACAGTAAATAGAAGTGCTCATATACCTAATGTATGTCATAATAATATGATGTTGATATATGAACTTCACGGACAAACATACATACATAAAGTATGTTTGTTCGTGGGTTTCTACGAAACAATTAATTAGATTTAATTTTGTCGGGCGTGGCTAGCGCGTGCTGCAGCTCCGCCACGGAGGACAGCAGCTGGCGCCGTACACGCGGAACGAGCTGTCCTCTTGGCGGCACAGTCCGAACTCCACGGTGAAGCCCTAAAACTTATCTAAGAACTTGCTCCGAGGCGACACCTATACATGTAACGTTAACTTACCTCATCTTCTCCTTGGCTTCCTCGAAGGAGTCGGTGTAGTAGTAAGCGTTCTGGTACGCAGTGATGATGCACTCCTCGTGCACGGTGACGTCGGGGTCGAAGCGTTTGATCTTGTCGGGCGTGTCGAGCGCGTGTTGCAGCTCCGCCACGGACGACAGCAGCCCGGCGCCGTACACGCGGAACGAGCCGTCCTCTTGGCGGCACAGCCCGAACTCCACGGTGAAGAAGTACAGCTGGAAATCCAACGGAATATATTCTTTTAAAACGACTTCAAAAAAGTACGTTCTGTATTCGACCTCTATGTATCCCCTATACATTATGGATGGGGGTGCACTGTCAGTGTTACCATCCTCCACACTTGGATCATTAGCATACTTTGACCAAGCGAGAGAACTTGATAGATTATAATTTTTATTAAACAAAAACTTGTACAAATTGTAGCCTGTAATTGTGTTTGTAACATTTTACAATTTGTAACATTTATTAAATAGGCCACTAGACTAGAACCCTGGTTTTTATTATCTACAGTTTTCGCTTCTGTACCACGCCTGTATAGGTGTAGGTATATTCTGAATTCTATGGTCTAGTCGCATACTAAATAATGTTGAATAATAAATTATTGTCAAATAACTCACCGTTGCCAACTTGTCAATATCTTCGTCGGTAGCGCCTAGCGATGCCAGACCAAGTTCCTGTGAAAACTGCGCAAAACTGGGGTTCGCCAGCAACGGCATGTGACCGAGCAACTCGTGGCAGCAGTCACTGAAATGATATTAGTATACGTAGGTTGACGACCTCCCTGGCGCAGTGGTGGACGCTGTGTATAAGTAGGAGGTCCCGGGTTCGATTCCCGGCAGGGGTAAATTGGGATTTTGTAATTTCTAAATTGTCTCTGGTCTAGTCTAGTGGGAGTCTTCAGAAGTGGCTGGTTACCACCCTACCGGCAAAGCCATGCCGCCCTAGCGATTTAGCGTTCCGGTAGGATGTCGTGTAGAAACCGATCAGGGGTATGCATACCCCTTTCAAGTTAGCCCACTTCCATCTTAGACTGCATCATCACGTATCATCAGGTGAGATTGCAGTCAAGGGCTAAGTTGTACCTACTTGAATAAAAAAAGGTATAACAACAAAATTTAAACAACCTTGACCGCTATAACGGTGGAACAGACAGACATGCACACACACACACACAGACACACGCGCACACACACACACACACACACACACACACACACACACACACACACACACACAAACACACACACACACACACACACACACACACACACACACACAGACAGAGACACGTCAAACCTATAACACTCCGTCGTTTTTGCGTCGGGGTTAAAAATAGGAAGTACAACTTACGGTTCAGGAGTATAGAACGGATCGGAGGAGTGACGTATGTACTGGGTGCAGTGGAATACTCTGAAAGCCAGGCCAGAGAGGAAATCCCTCGGAGAGAGGTAGCCAGCGACGGGACGCAGTTGAAAACCTGTCTTGCGCTTCAGGAAAACGCTTACGTCTTCAAGCTGTGAAAATGAACAATTTCTTAATTAATTAGGTACAACCGACAAGCTATAATTTAAGAAAAATAAACCAAATTGAATATACCTACCTACCGAAATTAAGAATTATCCCCATATCTTGAATGTCCATAATCTTGAAAACTACGGAACCGATTTTGATGAAACCTGCACTGTTACTACGGAACCGATTTTGATGAAACTTGCACTGTTCCCTAAGTTGAAGTAAATGTAAGCCAATAATTTGCTCATAATTTGATAAATAGATAGGTACAGATAAATGCGTGGACATGAATAATTATTGTGGACATGAAATGTGTGAACATACATTATTATAAACATTTATTTATATAAAATTCGAAATTCTGACTGACTGACAGAGATATCGACGCACAGCCTAAACTACTAAAGTTTACTATACGTAAGAAAAAAACTTTTTCTTACTACGTAAGAAAAAAAATATACGCGACGAATTGAGAAACTCCTCCGTTTTAGAAATCGGTAAAATTTGTCCTAAGGCGTTATTCCTCACTAGCGACATCTTTTGGTGTTCGTCTACATTATGATATAATACATACAATCTGATTCAGGAAAAGTAAAATTCAGGAACACTGAACTTTCAGTTTACAGTGCCATCTATGTTTCAATCAAACAACCAGACGGCACTGTACGAAATAAGATTATTGATTGGCTCACACAGTCATCTGAATGGGGCGGCCGACTGAGACCGGCTCGGCTGCAACGCCGGCTTCCCATGTAGAGACGGTCCTCCCACCCACCGTGGAGGGGTACGTCCGTTCGGTCGCGCGGCGCATGTTCGCGCGCGCTGACAACGGACCGTACGCACACCTCCGCGGCATCGCACCGCTAACCAGCCGACCACCGACCGGGCGTCCACTACCTCGTGAGCTCCTGCGATCACCACCACCAGCGCGGCACGCAGGCGACCTCAGCGGCGACGAATACGACGACGCGACACCACCGGACTGGACACCCGCTCCGCGCGCGGCGGCGCCCTCGCCGCCCGCAGCGCGGAGCCACCCCCCTGGACACGACAGCTCAGCGCGCGGCGGTGAACCCACCGCTCGCAGCGCAGAGCCACCCCCTGACTCGACAGCTCCGCGCGCGGCGGCGATGCGATCGCCCGCAGCGCGGAGCACAACCCACGAACACGACACCAATAGGCCTACCAAGAAATTGGCAGGCCTGAGCCGACACCGGCTCAAAGAACAACACCGGGGAGGCAAACCTCCCCGCGCCCCACCCGGGTAAGGAGGCCTGGCCTCGACGCCCGTACCTCCGTGGCCTGGCGGCCACGAAGAAGACCTCACAGCAATAAGATTAAAACTAAAATAAATTTTTATACCTATTTATTGTCGAGGGTTCCATCATTTTTATTTAAATGTTTATGGCATTTTGTATCAGTTTACCGTATTAATATATAAATTATTTTTAATAACATTGTTATTAAGAATATTATAATATACATTTATAATATACATTTATAATAAGCCCGCCAACCCGCATTGGAGCAGCGTGGCGGGTCTAAGTGTTTCTCTCTCCTATGAGAGAGGAGGCCTGTGCCCAGCAGTGGGACGTCAAAAGGATGTAGTGGTGGTGGTGGTTATATAATAAGGCTTGTCCTGACTGACTGCCCGGAAATCGAACCAAGGACCGCGGGACTGTCAAATTCAGGATGCTCCGCGTGCTCCTGGCGATGGGATCCTGGTGTCAAGTCTGGTGATATGGCATCGTCGTCGCCAAGGTCGCCTCGTGCCGCGCTGTTGATGACGATCACAGGAGCTCCCGGGGTAGTGGACGCCAGGTCGGTGGTTGACTGGCTTGTAAGGCGATGCCGCGGAGGGGTTCATACGGTATAACCCGCGGCACGCACATCAAACGCTGAACGAAACGTGGTGGAGATAGCTGCGTATGGGAACTGTCACGCACGCAATACAAAAGCTTACCCCCTCCACTTTCGCTCAACATTCGATGCACGTGCCGATGTTAATACATTGTCGCGCGAACGAACGTGCATCGTGCGACTGCACGGATGTTCCCCTCCACGATGGGCATCTTGAGGTCGCGATAATGACGTAATTCCTCACGTACCTTGGAGCTCCAACGATAAGGCGCAGGCACTTGTTTTGTTGGACCTGTACTTTTTTATTCAAGTAAAAGTTAGCCCTTAACTGCAATCTCACCTGAAGGTGATGAAGGTGAGGATGATGCAGTCTAAGATGGAAGCGGGCTAACTTGGAAGAGGTATGCACGGCACAGTTTCTACACGACATCGTACCGGAACGCTAAATCGCTTGGCGGAACGGCTTTGCCGGTAGGGTGGTAACCGGCCACAGTTGAAGCCTCCCACCAGACCAGACCAGAGACCAGTGTATGCGGTTCTTCTGGTATGCTGAGCAGAATGCGTTCCAAGATTACGTGGGGCGTGAGCAGACATAGGCTCCGTAAATCCAAGTTTGGTCTTCGGCGATAGGCTTGAGATGAGGACTTGGTACAGCATCGACGTAGCTGCCTTAGCACGGCCCATGTCGTGTTTCACCATGACTGAATTTAGTCTGTGGCAAAACCCACCCGTGTGAATCTTGTGTGGGTCACCTATTAATAGTCTATTAGTAATAATTTTGTTATTACCTGTGGCAGGTTGTCTTCTCTGTAACCACAATATTTGACGAGCTGTGGCCAGTTCTCCAGGTATTCTTCGCAGGCGTGCTTCTGGTACAGCTTGAAAAGCTCCCGAAATACAATACCCCTACGAACAACAATAATTGAGTTACATTATTAATTTGGGTTATATATTATTTTTATATATTATATAATTAATTTGGGTTATATATTATTTTTATATATTATTTATATATATTATTTTTATATATTGGGGAGAAGGAGAACATCTTGGCTGAAAAACCTACGCCAATGGTTTGGAAAAAGCACCCGTTCATTATTCAGAGCCGCGGTATCGAAGATCCAAGTTGCCTTAATGATCGCCGACCTTCGAAAGAAGATGGCACTTTAAGAAGAAGAAGATTATTTTTATTAAGTTTATAACAGTATTTTATAACTTTGATGTAAGCTTAAAAGATCATCCTTCGGCTCGTTTAAAAAGTCTCTAAAGCCATTGTGCTCATACGTTTTAATAAAAAATTATAATTATTTTAATTAAACTTTTTACAACAAACATACAAACATTGTTACATTGCAATAATAATATTTTGCAATGTCCTAGACACTTGAAAAGACATCCTTCGCCAAAAATGGCGTGCAATGCCATTTTTGTGCCAGATGCACAGAGAATCATAGGTCGGCCAAAACTTCGATGGTTAGATGGAGTAGACCAAGACTAGAGTTGGTTTAGGGAAAAAGTTGGCATAAGGGGTTACTTTTATACCAACTTCTTGCCTTAACCATTAACCAACCCTGCCTCGTTGGTCTAATGGTTAGCATATTCACGAGGTCCCAGGTTCGGTTCACGGATTGTGCAAATATTTGTTAGGTATTGGGTTTTCTGTCAAAAAATTCTCAGTGCCAGCCCGAAGTTGGTAGTTGACGGTGTTTCACCCCCGTGCCTCGGAGAGCACGTTAAGTAGTAGTTCCCGGTTATAATCACTATCATGTGACAGTAGTTGTTAAAGCCCGCCCGCCAACCCGCATTGGAGCAACGTGACGGGTCAAAGCTCTAAATCCCTTTTTCCTATGAGAGAGAAAGCCTGTCTGTAAGGTTGGATGGAGAAACTTTCTGGAGAAGATCCGGGCTTAGAAAGCGCTGTATTGCTGATGATAATAAATGAAATTAAATAAGAATGAAAATATAATGAAATAAGTAGGTACCCAATAATAAATAATTATTAAAAGTTTGAAATTTGAATTGTTTACTTTTAATAACCTTCACTTTTGTTGACCCGGCGATGTAGTTTTAGTACTAATCACAAGTTTTTGAAGCGAAGTTTCAAATGGGACCTAATGACATACTGCTGAAGTCATTGCACTCAAAACTTCGCCAGTAGTCATCTACTGGCGAAGTTTTGAGTGTTTCGTAATATCATTGACATAATATTACGAAGTGATTATTAGTTCTGAGATTGTCCTGCAGTGTTCGTAGTTTATGGTATAGGTAGAGAGGAGATAAACACAATCTAAGTTATAGTTTGTGCCAAATAGATTGGCAACAAAGTGCACTGACTTCTCGATTATTCAATCAGGGGTTGCAAACCTTTATCATTTTAGTTAGCCTTCAATTTTATTTTATTAAAACTGCACAATTAATTTAAGCCCTTGTACAAATGTAGCTAAAATAAAATAATTTTATCATGATGACGCAATTTTTATAAGCGCTATAAATGTCAATACTCTTTGGTGGGCAACAAAATGAGACAAATAAGTTTGGGTGTGGCGTGATCACCGTGATCTCGTAATTTAACCTACCCTATCCTAACGTCGAATCTGTACCAAAACCGAATAAACACGCTGCAAATCCACGAAAATTCCTGATGTAGACCACACTAAAGCCGATGATAGAGATATCATCCAACATAGCTGTTGTAATTTCTCAGGAGACACCTCAGAAGATTTAAGTACCTCACCTATTACCTAGTCGAATCTGTACCAAAACCGAATCAGCACGCCTCAAATCCACGTAGTCTTGTCTGCCCTGCCCCTAGAGTGTTTTTGTAAAGCCGTAGGCGTGGAGGTAGAGCAGCTCCCGCTCGCCAAAATCAAATCATAGAAGTGAATAATTAAGGTGCTAAGGAGTAAAAATAAAGACGCATTGAACTTAAAAACTGATGTTGACTAAAAATATGGCACAACCAAGGGCGTCGCCAGGTAGGGGCAGGGGGGGGCAGCTGCCCCCCCCTAGAGACTTGAAAAAATATAATAAATATGCTTTAGTTTGCATAAAATTAAACCTGGCGCAAAATATGCAAATTATGTCAGTGGAAAATTCTGATTTTTTTAATATGTTGTTACTTGTTAGGACCACCAGTTGACTCCAATTTTGCAACTTCGAAAGACATGTGCTAACTTTGCAGCACTTGAAAAACCACGAAATTTTTTTCACTTTTTTGTTTTTTCTATATACCTACTTGAAACTATGCGTTTTCAAAAAAATATTTTTGGTACGTTTTTAAAGAAGACTAAAATTGCTACTACTTATTTAAGACCAGAACCAACTCTGTTGATAATACTCATTTTACGAGTTAAATTATAGGCAAAAATTGTATAGCAAATCTAATAAGTTTTAATTTAAGGACAGAACGACGTCTCTAGGCCATATTAGTTTACTCACAAATCTTAAGAGCCCTCTCCATGGGAGCGACAAATCGTTGGTGGGTGGAGTCTTAAGCAGTGATTTCTGCATTTAGAGAGCGAGACGTCTTCAGTAAAGAAGAGTACTAAAAATATATACATAAATCTATACATATAATAAAATCGTGGACTTGCCGTATCTGTACATTGAAGATTTTTGCAAAATAATGACTGGGGGATGTTAGGGATAAATAGAACGTAAAAAAGCTATTTTTGAAATTTTTGTCTGTTTGTCTGTTTATCTGTTTCTCTGTATGTTTGTGCGAATCCGGGATCCGTGCGTATCCCGAAATTCAGCACGGTTCCCTAGGGAGAGGGGAAGAAAGTCAAAACGTGTATTTAGCCGTAATTCAATAACGCGTGGTCCGATTTCATTCATTCTTTTTTTGATAGAAAGTAGATACTTTAAAGATTACCGACCAATCTCTAAAAAGCTGGATCAATTTTGATGGGACTTTCACTGGCGGATGTTTACATTTTGACCTACCTAAACATCCACCAGTGAACTTTTAACAGTTTTTAGCATGATATGAGCTCAAAGGAGCTTAGGAAAAACAAAATGATTCCTGCGGGATTTTTAAAAACCAATATATATCCACGCAAACGAAGTCGCGGGTGTCTGCTTGTACTTAAGTAAATAATAAATTAATTAAATAAATAAATTTTGCTTGAGATATCATGATTTTTAGTGAAAAACGGCAAAGTAAAAAGATGCAAATCTAGGTTTGGAATTACGCCTATTTTAGCAAATATTTGGCAATTTTTTACATGAACTAAAGACATTTGAAATTATTATGAAGTAACGTATGATAAGACTTTGGTCGTTTTTCAATTTTCTAGTTTCTTATATATGTATTTTATTTGCGCACGAAGTTGCCTCAAAATTTGCTCAAAAATAGTAATGTTTCAAGCGTCATAACTTTCAAACTTAAATACAATTTTACTAATTTTTAAAATTTTATGGCATAGATAATGGAGATATAAATTGATATCTGGCTTAACTTTAGATCTATTGCGAAAAATATTAGAATAATAGGCGTAATACGTTTGTATAGAGAAGCGCGTGAGGAGAGCAACCTTAATGAACAATTGTAACCAAAAATAAAATCCTTGTAAACCAGGTATTTTTTCATAAATAACATTATAAATACTATAATAATAATTTAAATGTATATTTCTTGTGGATGTACATGGTTTTTCATTTCAAACTATCTTCAAAACAAACAAAGCGAAAAATGCAATATTTCCATTTTTTAAATTAAATAGTTAGTAGGATTTGTAAGTAAACTATAATTAAATTAAAGACGTCATTTTATGTTTAAATTGTAGCTAATCATATTTATTACAACATTTCTCATTTTATTTTATCCGTAAAGTCAGTATTTTCTCCGACATCGGGATTTAAAATTGACCAAATCTTAAAATTTCACTTTTTTGGAAATAATTGTCAATTTTTGAAGAGCGATATCTCAGTAAATATTGAATTTACAGAGCTGAGTCTTAAATATTAGCAATTTTAGTATAATTTAAAAACGTACAAAAAATATTTTTCTTAAAAACGCATAAGTATTAGTTTAGGACTTATATAGAAAAAAAAAAAAACAAAAAAGTGAAAAAAAAAATACAAAGATAGCACAGGTCTTTTGAAGTTGCAAAATTGGATTTAGACCTAGGTAGTGGTCCTAACAACATATTAAAAAATCAGAACTAGGCGTTTGATTGCGATTTTAACGATTTTTTGTGTCTAACTATGACTGGCCTATTTACATTTTTCTCATACTATAATATCATCAACTTGCCCCCCCCTTGGCCAGCGGCTGGCGACGCCCTTGGGCACAACCTATAATATTATTATGTTAACATAATAATAGACATCTATTCCTGTAGTAGATGTCTAACTTACCAAGTCTTGATTTCGGCTTCCGTGTATTGCACCTTCGGAATTGGTTGTCCACTGAAAAAATAAACTAAATTAATAAGGTATAAAGGCCAACGCTCAATATTTCACAACCAGGTCAGTCTTACATCTTAAACAGCCCCTCTCACAGCGCGCATGTTATAATGATGAAATATAATAAATAAATAAATAAAATAAACATATTTTATTCAGTTTAAATATTTAAAAATAGCAAAACAATTTAAGTAATATATTATTATATGACCATAAAAATTTATATCCTACATAATTGTTAGGTATTGGGCTGGCACTGAGAATTTATTGACAGAAAAACTTCTGTCAAGAAATTCTCAGTACCAGTCCTGTACGCTTCTGTACATTTACTGTAGCGCTGGGTTGGTTGGAAGAAAAGACAATTTCTTCTTGCTCCTTTATTGGTACCGCTACCAGTTGTTGTCGGTTCGACGACCGAATTCGGAATGTGTCTTGGACCGAAAAGCGGCCGATATTTATTCAAAACAATGTAGGCCCTCTGATTGGTCGTCGCAGTTTAGCCAATCAGAGTGCCTACTTTTCTACGAATTAGCGCGAGACAATGAGTGAGAGAGAGAGGTCCTATTGCTGTCGCGCTAGCTGTTAATTACTGTTCCTCTCTCTCTCTAACTTATTATAGTGACAGAGACAGCTTTATAATACAAACTTATTCTAATAATAATTATTCTGGAATATACTAGCTAATACAGTGTTATTCTATAAACTATATCTATTTATTAACTATACGCAAGCTATGTTCTAACATACGAAACGTCTCTATACAAATCTATCAGAACTGTTCTGTTCATTTATTTACCTATTATAGACTATATCATACACACTATTTACTATTATAACTATTTACACACACTGTACGCTTTAGTCCCGCACAACGCTATCGTCACGCACATAAACTATTTACACATACACACTGTATCGTCCCGCACAAGTCCAAAGTTGGTAGTTTTAAGCTCTAAATCCCTCTCTTCTATGAGAGAGGAGGCCTGTACCCAGCAGTGGGACGTTTAAAGGCTGTAGTGATGGTGGTGGTGCTGGTAAACGCTAAACGTAAGTAAACGAGCAACAGTCTTAAGGCGCCTCTACACGTTGGCCAACATGATGGCGGATATGTTGGAAGGTGTTGGGCGAGGCGTTTGTGTTCGCGTCCACACGTTGGAAGGTCGTTCAGTATGCTCCGGGCCAACCCGCGGGCCAACTTGCGGGCCATCGTTCCAATACCTTCCAACTCCCGCTCTACACGTTGGGCCAACATATTGGGCCATAAGATGGGCCAGCATGTTGGCGAACGTGTGGATGAGCAGTTATGTCGTGCCTGTAAGACCTGGACTTACTACTTGTAATTGTTGGCTATTGCGGCGAACTGTTCCCGTCGCTTCCGGTAAACGGGGTCCTTGAAGCCAGGGTGGTCCGCGTCGAGGTCGGAGCCGTACATCAGGACGTTCTGAGCTCGGTCCAGATCGGATATCTTCCGGGGGAACCAGTGCATTTCGCCAAAGTCTACAGTAATGTAAATGACTAGTTTAACGGGAGTAAGAGCCTCTTTCACCATCTTCGCATAAGTGTCGGATAGTTTATTCACTTTTATCTTTATAATCTTGATATAAAGTAAGAAAGTGACAAAACTTACGTTTAGGCTATCCGACACTTTATCAGAAGGTGGTGAAACAGGCCCTCAAACTCAGTGAATCGCGATCACACCTGATGGAACCCATAACTCTGATCGGTTTTTACGCTAAATCTGGGTGGAGTGGCCTCGGCTGAAGTCTCGCACTAGACCGAGAGCAGAAGGCATGTAAGTTTTTTCATATTTAATTGCTTAAAACGCACATATTTTTCGTAAAGTCAGAGATGCGTGCCTAGATCAAACTCGGTCCCCCCGAAAGGAAGGTCGAAGTCTTAAGTACTAGGATATTACCCCTATATATTATTATCATAGTAACTGCTGAACAGGGGTTGGGGAAAAAGAAATCCATTATTTTTTCGGTAGATGGCTGTAGTGACCGATATCTCGTAAATTATCGATCAAACAATTTCAAATTTATGCTCGTTGTCAAGGTAACAGTTCGCACTAAAAGAATTCGTTTGCAGTTTTTTGTTTTGTCCATTCAGTTCTGAGTTACACGGCGTTAAAGATGGAAGTCAACAAAGAGAAAATTCGGTACATTTTACAGTTTTTCTTTGATAAGGGCGAAAATGCAAGTCAGGCGGCTGAAAATGTGAATAGTGTTTATGGTCCCGATACTGTAACAGCTAATTACGCGCAATTTTGGTTTCGTCGATTCCGTTCGGGTATTTTTGACGTTAAGGATGCCCCTCGCACAGGCAGGCCCGTCGTCGAAAATGTCGACAAAGTCACTGAAATCATCGAAGTGGACCGGCATGTTAGTAGTCGTAACATCGCCCAGGAGTTAAAGATCGACCACAAAACAGTTTTAAACCATTTGCACAAAGCTGGGTTTAAAAAAAAGCTTGATGTTTGGGTGCCACACCAATTAACACCAAAAAACATGATGGATCGAATTTCCATCTGCGAAGCCTTGGCCAAACGTAATGAAATCGACCCATTTCTTAAACGGATGGTGACTGGGGATGAGAAATGGGTCACATACGACAACATTATGCGAAAGCGATCGTGGTCAAAGCGCGGTGAAGCAGCTCAGACGGTGGCCAAACCGGGACTAACGGCCAGGAAGGTTCTGCTTTGCGTTTGGTGGGATTGGAAAGGAATCATTTATTACGAGTTGCTTCCATATGGCCAAACATTAAATTCAGACATCTATTGTCAACAACTGGACCATCTGAAGCGAGCAATTGACCAGAAACGGCCAGAATTGGCCAATAGAAGAGGTGTCGTGTTCCATCAGGACAATGCCAGGCCACACACTTCTATAGTGACTCGTCAGAAACTCCTGGAGCTTGGTTGGGAAGTTTTGATGCATCCACCATACCGGACCTCGCACCAAGCGATTACCATCTTTTTCTTGCATTGCAAAACTTTTTTAGTGATAAGAAATTGGCATCAAGGGAAGAGTGTGAAAATCAATTGCTGGAGTTTTTCGCTAATAAGGACCAAGACTTTTATGAGAGAGGCTTAATGAAGCTACCATTAAAATGGCAACAAATTATAGAACAAAATGGTGCATATTTGACCTAAATCGGACAATGCAAAACATGCTAAATAAAGTCTTGAAGTTCACGTAAAAATAATGGATTTCTTTTTCCCCAACCTTAAAAACTTTCCGAAGGTATGTGTAGATTATGATAGTGAAAAAATAATCAAAATCGGTTAATTAATTACTTTTTGAAATAATCGCGAACATAATACTATTAGCGCGGGTAGTTCGCCTCGTCGCTATGCAGCCGGATGCGAGCGTGTTTCGACGTGCAAGAAGCATTACGTCATTCGCCGCTAGCAACAAACACCTATAAAGAGTGGCGCGCAGCCGTACAGCGGCACATTTCACCTCCAATTTTACAACGGCAACGTTACGCTGCTCAACTCTGTTTTGCTCATTCTTTGACTATTTTCTTATTGTATAACTGTGGTTTAGTTCTGATTGGTTGTGAAGTAAAACATGTGTTCATCTAATGCTTTGTTTATTAAAATTACCTCATTAAAATTATTTTTATTCTCACTTCGACGTTTGATTTCTAACATCAGAAGTGGGATTGAAGGCCTTTTGTGCTCGATTGCCAGTTCTGATTTTGGAAATTTAAGGTTGATTAAATTTCCCCTTTGGAGTTTTGTTTGGAGATAAATTTAATAGTTGAGCACAGTAACGGTGATATTTGTTAGCAGTAGAACTAGAGAGAGGAGTCCTTTATGGACTGCATCGCTCGCTAAATAGTTTCGAAAAAGTTTATAAGTTGCAGGTAGTTGAAGAAAAGTTACTTGTGGGTGCCGAGCTGTGAGCAAGGCAATAACGAGTGACGAGAGTGTGTGTCCGGCTGCGGGTGTGCTGCCAGCTGCGGGTATGCCGCCAGCCAACCTGGTGCTCCTGAGCACGTCACCATGAGCTTCGGCGTTCTGAATGAGCGCGAGGCTTTGCCGGCGCTCGGACGAGCGCATAGCTGCATGCGCAGCGCCCGCTTCGGCGCTCATGTGCGCATCGCCTGTGGCTGTGGGCCGCAGCGCCCGCCTGGGCATCTCATCGTGAGCCGTCTACTGTGGGCTGCCGGCTGCAGCGTCCGCCACGGCATTTCTCCGTGCACCGCCTGTTTCGTGGCTGCCGGTTGCAGCGGCCGCCGCGACACCTCAGCGCCCCGGTGCTGGTGTGCGCACCGCTTTGTGCGTCTGTTCCTGTCAGCGTCTGCTATGGCATCTCGTCGTGTGGTGGCGGTCGTGTCCCTGCCTGCACGGTGCTCGCCACGACGCCTGCCGCGTCTGCAATCGCCGCGACGCTACTAGCATAGCACCCGCCATATGGATATGAGGTTGAATTTGAACTTTTATTTTTAAATAGTTGCGGTCAACCGGTGAAATCAGACGCCGACCGGCGAAATGATATGACTGTCTGGTGTTACTAAAAATTACATTTTAGGGTCGGTGAAGTTAACCTTTTGCCAGATATACCCTCTTTGTTAACGTGCCTTGCATTTTTCTGTGTAGCGCCCGCCTGGCGCGTCTTCGTGAGCTGCCTACTGCGAGGCTATTGGCCGCGCAGCGTCTGCCACGGTATCTCGCTGTCCGCCGCCTGCTGGTGGCTGCCGGCTGCGATGGCCGCCGCGACGCCTTTGCGCTTGCTTCGGCGCTGGTGTGCGCAACGCCTGGTGTCTGTGCCTGCCTTCGTGTGCAATTGCCGCGACACTGCTTGTATAGCGCGCATCGCGTGGATTCGTGGAAAATTCGATAAAGTCGACGGTCGGTATGAGCTTGAATTATTTTCCTTTGTTATAATACGTGGCTTGTGCAGCGTCTACCTAGTAGCGCTCAATACTAATTTTTTTATTTTATGTTAACGTTCAAAGAATTTTGAAGTTTATAATGAACCCGTGCGGTTACATTGAAAATCTGAATTTTGGTTAAATTCTTTTGGACTGTCGCTATCTACCTACATAAAGCGTGAAGGTTACGAAGTAACCGCGTCTAACCATAACTTATGACGTTAAAATCGTTGAAAAGTTTTACCGTTATTACGGTGTATTGGTGTAAACGTATTCAGTAACTTACACTTTTTATGCCACATGTCAAAAGAATCTAAGAGACTAGCGAATAATCATCACTGTCTAAATGACGGAGCTACGTTTATGATTTAACTGATTGCTTATTGTTGTTTACAACACTATTTGCTTCTCTTTTCGTTTGAATATGTTACTTGCGCTGCCTTTTGTTGTGTGTGCAGATTTGTGAGTGCGTGGCCACTATGGAGTGGTCAGCACGCTGCCGGGTGGTCGTTTTGAGCTCCAGCTGTTGCGGGGAGCTGCAACGAGTCCACGCTGGTAGCAGCGCAGTGCATGGCGCCCTGCCGAGGCGGCTGCTGTTCGAAGAAATTCGACTGTTTTGTTTCAATCATAAAACCTTGCTTATTGTTCTGTTGGTTGCCATCCTTCTTAGAATAAAATTCGTACATAGGTAGGCTAGCATAGGTCTTAGAGTAGGGCTTAGAGTAGGATTTAACAGCTTCTTACCTTTAGGCATACTGTTAGGCATACTGTTAGGCATACTGTTAGGAATACAGTTAGTTAGTGGATGGTGATTGACTTTGCATTAGGTAATGGATTGATTGTGTCAGGCTTTGTCCTGTCGGGCATAGTCCTGTCAGGCATTGTTCTGTGAAGTCGTGTCCGGATACGCATCTCAGGCGCTGTCCTGTCAGGCTTTGTCCTGTACGATATCGTGGGGGGTTGAAGTCGCGTCCTTGATGCGCATGAAGTCGCGTCCTGTGGATGCGCATGACTGGCGGCAACGAGGCTGCTGCTGGTGGGTGACGGCTGGCGTCGAGGTCACGCCCAGGCTGCATCCGTTTCGAGACACCGAGGAGATTACGTAAAACCTAACCTACGTACTTTTTTATTATTACTTTCGTAGTAGTAGTAGACGTGTTAACTTTTAAAATGAACTGACTTGTTAAATCTTGGAAATTCATAATTGATGTGTTAAATCTTTCAAATGAATTATTAAGATGAATTAATTAATTAAAATAACGAAATGTCATAGTGAAAGGAGAGCGACATGTCTGTCCATGATAACTTTGTTCCTATTCGTAGATGACAACATCTAGAAATAACATAGAAGTAACATGTTGTTTCTCCCACAGATGAGGAGTCTGCTTTGGTCATAAAAATGCAGGTGAACTTTCGAGTCGCGAGTTCACGATGTTGCTGTTTCGACATCAGCGGGTGGCGAGAGCGTATAGACTGCGCCACTGCGGCACCTCAGCGAATGCAGTGATGCATCGCACTACACATGAGAAGTCTGAGCCTAAGTATAAGTGGGCTCATTGGTGAGACAAACTTTATTTTTATCAACTTAGCTGTTATCTTTGATTGACTTCCAAGAAAACAAACATTTTTGTGCAAAGATTTAGACGGCGTAAAATATAAAAGTAGTGTGGGTTCGTTCGGGATTGGTTCACTAAAGACTTCGCTTATAAATTATTTTTGAACGAAGGTAGAAATTAAAATTGTGACGCTATCAAGTTAGACCTAGAGTTGTGCTGACTTCATCTGTATCGGTTCATTTGCTAAAGTTTTGGGAATTGTTGTTGTCTTGTCAGGTTTGTTGACGTTTACGAGTTGACAATTAATTTTCTACAAAAAGTAAATAATGCACTGGTACCAAGTGGTATATTCCTTTGTTCCTACGGAACGTGTATTAGTTTGTTTTTGCATGAATAAAGTTAGAAGCGTAGATTAAAGCAACACTGACGCTTTTGACGAATTAGCGATGATTCAAGAGATCATGTCTCCAAAAGCTATTGAGTGTTACCGGATTTTGTTAGCGAGTGTTTCGCATTTTACGAAATGTTAAAGTACTTGAGTGTGTACACTTACATACTGTTACTGACTGACTTGATTAGAAACAAACAACCGTATTTTCCTTTTGCGATTTCGATTTAAAACCTTTGGAATTTTTGGAATTGCAGGATGGGTCGAGCGGGGTTGTCGAATTAAAACCTTGCTCTATCAACTCATATCAACTACAGTGCTAGACGGTTTATTTTTATTTGACCCATAATTGGCGGTTAAGATCTATCAAGACTTACCTAGTGAATTACATACTGATGAAAATGAACGGGTTACCGTGATTTACCTACACACAAAGAGCTTATAAAAACAGTAGAGAAAGGAAAGCTTTGTAGAGACAAAAAGCTCCATAGAGGCAATAGAGCCGATCTTGAATGTTAAAATTAACCTTTTCCTGCATATTTTTAGACTATGTACCAAACAATCACACTTATTATTGCAATTTTAGTTGTGGAAAGAATGTTTTTATGTGAATTTTTGATTACACTGATTGAGTCATCATGTAAAGCCAAGTTCGACATTTGGAAAACTTAACTTGTGGTTGTTAGGCCTAGTGGCCAGTATCATACTTGGAGTCTTTTGTATAGAATTAGTATTAAGTCGCTGTGTGCGATTATATAATCGTGCTGTTCGGTACATAAGCTAAGAAAAAGCGAGAGCTACAGATTCAAGATTTTGACCCCTTCTTAACTAAACACTTACTGTTGAAGTGTCTGTGTCTACTTCTTGTCTTTGAAGAATTTTCTTAAACTGTGATTTGGGGTGTGCGATCGCCGATCTTAAAGAATTTTATGGTTACAGGTTACGAGACCCTGTGCCTAACCGTTGATGCAGGCATTGCTGGTCCGTGAGCGAGAGCGGCTGCGAGAGTCTACAGAGCCCGGGACGGCCTCATGCCAGGGCTGGCCGTATTAGCGCGGGTAGTTCGCCTCGTCGCTATGCAGCCGGATGCGAGCGTGTTTCGACGTGCAAGAAGCATTACGTCATTCGCCGCTAGCAACAAACACCTATAAAGAGTGGCGCGCAGCCGTACAGCGGCACATTTCACCTCCAATTTTACAACGGCAACGTTACGCTGCTCAACTCTGTTTTGCTCATTCTTTGACTATTTTCTTATTGTATAACTGTGGTTTAGTTCTGATTGGTTGTGAAGTAAAACATGTGTTCATCTAATGCTTTGTTTATTAAAATTACCTCATTAAAATTATTTTTATTCTCACTTCGACGTTTGATTTCTAACAATACATACTTGCTTACATACATACATAGGGGAAAGGGGCCCAAAGCGGATACGTTAAGATTGAGTTTGAAAATCAGTAGTTTGTTAATCGATATTAATATTAACTTTTACACAAACGAATAGTGTGTCTCATGGCGCATAAAGTCGTTAAAACAGATAAAGATCAGTTGATAAATAATAAAGTTACAAGGAAATTTATAAAACTTAAAGAAAAACCGCTTTGCCCTAAGGGGGGGCCTAAAGCGGTTTTTGGTATCGGGCAAAGCGGACATATCAAAGAAATGCAAAATAAGTCATATAATCTTTATTGTTTTATTAAAAAACCCACAATTTAAATATTTTAATTTAAAAAGAGCAAGTTCAATCTCTCCTTTCAGCAAAATAAAAGAAATCTTCAAAATTAATAATGATGATGAAAATATGACCTTCCTTTAAAGCACTGGTCATGGACTTTTCGTTCCACGCAGCTTGAGCAGTTTTTCGTTTGTATTTATTCACCATCTAAAAGGATACATACAATTGATATAACAGATCTCATTTCACCCTAGTCGTGGGCAAAGCGGTTAGGTAACCTCTTTGCCCGAACCGCTTTGCCCTTTTAGACTGTTCATTTTCGGAATCAAAAATAACCTCAAAATCAGACGAGTACATACAAGTCGGCAATTTCATATCATATTCAAATAGACAAAAGTCAAGATCAATTTATTGATCAGGGCTTATTTTAACTGTAAATAAAAAAAACGCACTACACTTACCGCGGTTTTTTTTTCGAAATGCACCCAATTTTGATTTTTTACTGCACTTACTCGGGGAAACGTTCTCGCTGAGTCGGACGAATGTCCCAAGGGGAGCGGGGAGAGCGCGTCGTACCCGCGCGTTTTTTATACACCTAACTATTGGCGCGTTCATTTAAAAAGACAAAACCGCTTTGGGCACCATAACCGCTTTGGGCCCCTTTCCCCTACATACATACACATACATACATACATACGGGGTGAATACAGAAAATCCTTTTAAAGTCGGTTAAAAATAACAATAACTTCATACCAAAACTCGCAGCAGCCGACAGGGGGGTCGGCGGAGGGAACTCCTCGCCAGATTGGGAGGGCACAACTTCAAAATCCTGCACCTCGCGCCTCAGCATCCTCTTCAGCTGCTCCATCCTGCGAGGGTCACATTCCACGTCCAACAGGATGTCGGACTGAAAGAGTCAATGTGAGGGTTGAATCAAGGGCAGACTCAAAGAATCAATTTTTTTTATACGAATGGCGGGCAACCGAACAAGCGGGTCACCTGATGTTAAGTGATTACCGCCGCCCATGAACATTAGCAGCACCTGAGGATCCACTAATGCGTTGCCGGCTTTTGAGGAAGGGAACTGGCTCTTCAGCTCGCTGCCGGAACACATGGATGCCTTGCGGCAGATTACGACTGAAGTGTGGTCGCTAGCCAGGCGGATTCGGCAGACTGAGAGAATCAATGTAAGACAATGGGAGGCAGAATCAAGAGCATGGCCAAGCGTCAAATTGCGCCCCAAGGCCAGGGTGTACCGCACCGTGGTAGAAAACCGTATGAATATTTATTTGATTAAATTTTACTCGATCAATCACTACAACTTATAAAACTAAGTCCCTCGCCGCGTCTGTCTGTCTGTCTGTTCGGGATAAACTCAAAAACTACTGAAGGGATTTTCATGCGATTTTCACCAATAGACAGAATGATTAATGAGGGAGGTTTAAGTGTATAATTTGTTAAGGTTTTATGTAAATTGGTTGAAATATGACGACAATATTGTTGAAAAGGTCGGAAAAAGTCAAGCCGCTTGGGAGCTTTCGTCGAAGACGCTGCCTAAACCTTTGAGATACCAAATCAATGGATGGTGGGATAATAGTGGGTAGAGTTACTAACCGTGCATTAATAAGTCGGGCTGGATGGCTGGTTAGATGGCTATAAGAAACATCTTTTTGAGACCGCATAACTATAGGTATTTGTTTGTAAAAGCTCAATCTTTAATATATAAAACAAAGTCGGGCTTGTTCGAACACTTATAACTCGAAAACGGCTGGACCGATTTTCATAGTTTTAAATTTTTTGTATTTATCTCCATCCCGAATAGCAGAATATCTATTAAAAACATTGGAAAAATTGACGCAAAAATATAATAAAAGAAAAAACCATTTTCTCATACAAAATGTTCATGGGTTTCGTGTTATCATCCCGTCGATACGGCAAACTCTCTCACCCGTACCTACATATATAGGGGAAAGGGGCCCAAAGCGGATACGTTAAGATTGAGTTTGAAAATCAGTAGTTTGTTAATCGATGTTAATATTAACTTTTACACAAACGAATAGTGTGTCTCATGGCGCATAAAGTCGTTAAAACAGATAAAGATCGGTTGATAAATAATAAAGTTACAAGGAAATTTATAAAACTTAAAGAAAAACCACTTTGCCCTCAGGGGGGGCCTAAAGCGGTTTTTGGTATCGGGCAAAGCGGACATACCAAAGAAATGCAAAATAAGTCATATAATCTTTATTGTTTTAATAAAAAACGCACAATTTAAATATTTTAATTTAAAAAAGAGCAAATTCAATCTCTCCTTTCAGCAAAATAAAAGAAATCTTAAAAATTAATAATGATGATGAAAATATGGCCTTCTTTTAAAGCACTGGCCATGGACTTTTCGTCCCACGCAGCTTGAGCAGTTTTTCGTTAGTATTTATTCACCATCTAAAAGGATACATACAATTGATATAACAGATCTCATTTCACCCTAGTCGTGGGCAAAGCGGTTAGGTAACCTCTTTGCCCGAACCGCTTTGCCTTTTTAGACTGTTCATTTTCACAATCAAAAATAACTTCAAAATCAGACGAGTACATACAAGTCGGCACTTTCATATCATAGTCAAATACACAAAAGTCAAGATCAATTTATTGATCAGGGCTTATTTTAACTGTAAATTAAAAAAAACGCTCTACACTTACCGCGGTTTTTTTTCGAAATGCACCCAATTTTGATTTTTTACTGCACCTACTCGTGTAAACGTTCTTGCTGAGTCGGACGAATGCCCCAAGGGGAGCGGGGGGAGCGCATCGTACCCGCGCGCTTTTTATACACCTAACTATTGGCGCGTTCATTTAAAAAGACAAATCCGCTTTGGGCACCATAACCGCTTTGGGCCCCTTTCCCCTAATTCTTCTGTTGTTGTCACTTAACTCCTCCTAAACGGCTGGACCGATTTGGATGAAATTTTGTGTGTATATTTCAATGGGTTCCTGGATGGTTTGAAAACACAATAGCGCTGATGTCGGTATGTCACCGGGCAGGACGTCTGCCGGTCCGCTAGTTCTATGTATGAATGCTGCTATACAAGCTTGTTATATTCACGTCATCATCATCATCATCATCAATAAATCCTAATTATTTCAGATTTTTCGCATTGCAAACTTTGGAGAACATGACCAACTCCACTTTAAAATTTGCGACGCACTTTTGATTTGAAATAAAAATATTTTGTAAACTTTTTCATTGGCAATAAAGATAGACAAGCATTATTCAATAGCATTTTAAATTTTAAGTAGATGAAGTGGTTATTAAAATAAAAAGATGTGTGGACCCCTTTAATGAATAGGTTAGTTCTGTAAGCTGCTGAAAGGCATTGTATTCTACGGAAACTCCGATATTATAAATTTACGATGTCGCACTTGCAAAATCTTAGAAAAAGCATACGATATAACTTGACTTCTTTCGCGTGGATTTAGGATTTGTAAACATCCAGTGGGCAATCTTTGATCTTCCGAAATAAAAAAATAGGCATCCCATCTCCAAGTTTAGCGGTGGAGCCATGAAAAACTATCAAAAACATTTACGTTTTTCACCTAAATCCACAAAGATGAAGTCGGCGTCAGCTTTTAAGTAACGTAGGTATGTACGTTTTGTTATAAGATAAGCATAAAATTGAAAAAAAAAACCGTATATAAGCCCCGAAAATTGGTATTGCACCTGGCCGCCATTTTAGTGACGTCAGCACTAGATAGACGTCGGTACCGTTGACAAAACTGCTGGCAGAGTATACGTATCGAGTTTTGAATAATTTCATTATTCAAAACTCACAACTGAAAAAAACAACATAACAGACTGAAAAACATCCAATTCCGAATTGCAACAATGTGATTACATGAGCGGAGTTGAAGAATTAGGATAATTTATTCATTTATAATAATATTTAAAAGCTGAAAATTATTTGTTCATTCAGTTTAATTTATTTCTAAAAAATTTTTTTTGCTGACGGTATATTTTAGTGTCATCTGACGTCACATCGATGTTAATGTGACAAGGTTTCAGCGCAATAGCAATCTGCGGGGGTTCTACAACATAATTTATTTCCTTTAATCCACGTTCGTAACTGAACTTTCGTAACCAGTTACGAACATGGAATTTTTTTCTTCCTTTGATAACCAGCTACGAAAACAGAATTAATATGTCGTTTTCGTAACCAAGTTTCGTAACCAGCTACGAACATGGATTTTTTTTTCTTCCTTTGATAACCAGCTACGAAAACAGAATTAATATGTCGTTTTCGTAACCAAGTTTCGTAACCAGCTACGAAAGATTTTTATTTCCATTTTCGTACCTACTTGGTTATTAATTAAGAAAAAGACCACTTGTTAATACCTGTATTCTACTTGCATATGTCGGTAAAAAAGCGTTATAAATCTATTATTATCATATGCAGCTAGCCTAGCTAGACTGATTAACACTGGCTAGTATAAATATACTATCATATTAAATGTCATATTGAATCATATTGAATGACATTCAAAAGTCGAGTCCGCATCATGACTTCGAAATATGTTACGCCGAATAATACGACACCGAATGTTTATAATAACGTATAACGTGATGACGAAAGCACATTATAACGTTTATCGTAACAACGAAAATATGTGATAACGTATCACGCAATAACGAATGCACGTTATAACGAAAAACATCATACCGAACTACGCGCCTCGAAATAACTTAGGGATGGCCCTTTTTAGGGTTCCGTACCCAAAGGGTAAAAACGGAGTCCTATTAATGTAACTCTGCTGTCTGTTTGTCCGTCTATCTGTCTATCCGCCGGTCACTGGTCTCTAGGTCGTAGACGAAATGAGTTACAAACCTGAAATTTTGGTACATATTTTGTGTAAAACGTTGACGCAAAACCAAATATTAAATTAAAAATTGAAAGAAATTATTTTTCAGGGAGCATACATGAAAAAGGAGCCGGAATTTTTTTTTTGGGTTTTTCTTTCACGGTTAGCTGCGATATCTAGCTTGGAAATTAAATATTTCTTACACCCAAAATATTATGTTGTTCATAATTATGTACAGAACCCTAAAAGAGCGAGGCCCGATTCACACTTGGCCGGTTTTTTTTTAATTCAATGTTTGGTTTTGGGTCAATGTTCTACACCAAATACCAAAATTTCAGGTTTGTAACAATGTCTGTTGTCTACGTAATGTACGTGTATGTAACGTGATGTAGTTCGTCTACGTGCTAGACACCTGTGACCGGCGGACAGACAGACAGACAGCAGAGTTACATTAATAGGACTCCGTTTTTACCCTTTGGGTACGGCACCCTAAAAAGGGCCATCCCTAAGTTATTTCGAGGCGCGTAGTTCGGTATGATGTTTTTCGTTATAACGTGCATTCGTTATTGCGTGATACGTTATCACATATTTTCGTTGTTACGATAAACGTTATAATGTGCTTTCGTCATCACGTTATACGTTATTATAAACATTCGGTGTCGTATTATTCGGCGTAACATATTTCGAAGTCATGATGCGGACTCAACTTTTGAATGTCATTCAATATGATTCAATATGACATTTAATATGATAGTATATTTATACTAGCCAGTGTTCATCAGTCTAGCTAGGCTAGCTGCATATGATAATAATAGATTTATAACGCTTTTTTACCGACATATGCAAGTAGAATACAGGTATTAACAAGTGGTCTTTTTCTTAATTAATAACCAGGTAGGTACGAAAATGGAAATAAAAATCTTTCGTAGCTGGTTACGAAACTTGGTTACGAAAACGACATATTAATTCTGTTTTCGTAGCTGGTTATCAAAGGAAGAAAAAAAAATCCATGTTCGTAGCTGGTTACGAAACTTGGTTACGAAAACGACATATTAATTCTGTTTTCGTAGCTGGTTATCAAAGGAAGAAAAAAATTCCATGTTCGTAACTGGTTACGAAAGTTCAGTTACGAACATGGATTAAAGGATTTATTTAAACCAAGCCTAGCCTATAACAAGTAGAATATAATATTCTAAATAATATTTTTTTCCCTTTCACGTATGATCACAATATTTTTTAGTCAAAATAAATTTATTTTCGTAATCACCTTTTCAAATTCTTTTCCTATCGAGTATTTTTCATTCCTATCGAGTAGGGTATCAAATTAAAGGGTAATTTGATACCCTACTCGATAGGAATTGATACCCCACATTATGGCGTCCAAAATTCGCCATTTTGAATTTTTCACATTTTTATGTTTGAGGGTATAAAGTATCCTACATGAAAAATTTACCCTGTCTTAATTGCCGCATAATTTGCAATGAATAAAAAAAATTGATGCCAGGCATTGATAAGGAAACGAGTAACTTACAGCAGACAACTCCATAGCGGACTTCCTCGATTCAATATGAAGAACGTTGATTCCAAGATCTTGAAATACGCCCAAAACTCTAACCAAACCGCCGACTTGGTTTTTCACGCTGAATATAACGGAGATGCGCTCCCCATCGTGGGTTTGTGGAGGGGCAGCTTGGATGTCTGCTAGCTTCGGGTGGTGGGGTGCTTCGTTCTTGACTTCCCAATCAGACCCGTTTCTGTACAGCCACAAGCCTAGAAGGCCTTTGCCGGATCCACTCATATTTGAAGTTTCAAAAGTCTTTCGTCAGCTAGTGAGTCAAAAAAGAAGATTTTTATCAACGGATTCGGATTTTACGGGATGTTGGATGATGATTAATGTTCTCTGAATGAATTTTTTTTTTGTATAATCTTTTTTTCCTTAGCTGGCATAAGAGAAGTTACTCCCGACGCGCGTTATACAATATTGTATACCAAGAACTGTCTTAAAAGAATCAAACGAAAAGTTTCTATGTACCGCATCGGGAAATCTCAAGGGTGACTTTTCTTTAAAGGTAAACCAATCGCTGAAAAGTACTCGGAGAAACGCGTAACCGTCGCTTTACGTTCTACAGTTTTTCACTTCTTCATCGTGAGTTTACGATAGAAACCTCCTATGCGCCTCACAAAGCACGTCACTTATGCATTTCTGCAAGAAGCGACTTTTGTGAAGCAACTAGTGCACACCAGGGGCGTGCACTACATAAAGGCAGAAAAGCAGTGTTTACCCTTAAAAAATACTACTTAAGAAAGAGAAGAGAATTTAAAAATAATTCAGAAATATTTTTTTAATAATGATTATTGCATATACTGGCTTCAAACCCTGTGTAAGCCACTATTTAACATTTAAGCCAGCAAAGGAGAAATAGATTGTACACGGGTACTAATTAGGTGTGATTGGAAGCTCGGAGAAGTTGCACTGTCTAAGATACACTGCCGCCGGTCTTGGTCGTATCCCGCTTTATAAAGAGACGAGGCGTGGAGGCTGTACTGGAGGGTGGGTATATTTGATTGGCTGAATCAAGTGTTCAGTGTAACTTGGAAAATCTTTCATTCGGTTAAGTCACGGACACACTTCAACCGTTTGCTTTCGATTTAAAAGTTTAATTATGTTTTATAGAATATTCCAAGAGATTTTTTTGCCAAGGTAAATGTTTGGAGTGTGCTTTAATGACCAGATCTTTTTCTGGATTACGATTTATGTATTTAAATTATTTTATGTCTCAGATAGTAATTTATTAATGCACAAATTTTCTAAGTCTAAGTTCCAGTTTTTTTTACACAATTATCATCTCATTAACCGACTTCAAAAGAGGAGGTTTGATTCTTTTAATTGTATCTTTAGTTCTCGATTTAATGAATTAATCTCAATGACAAAGTTGCATGGTAGTATCGGTAATATGAATTCAGCTGCACATTTTGAAGTGTTATTGTTCGTTAGATTGATATAATATTGCCACTTGTGTTATAAAAAGAGCAACAGCTGAATTTATTGCTGGCTTTCCTCAATGGAACCTGCTTTTCGAACATCATATTTCGGATTATCATAACAGCCTCAATAGCGCAAAGGTCGCCTAGCGCGGATCTAAAACCGTAAGGTCGACGGTTCAAACCCCACCCGTTACACTATAATTGTCGTGCCCACTACTTCTACACGTTTTTTGATTGCTTTACCTATTTTTTTATTTTATTGTATGACTAGCATCTTCTATGTATGTATGACTAGCCTGCGGCTTCGCCTGCGTGAATTTCGGTTTTAAACAAATCCCGAGGGAATCGTGGATTTCCGGTTCCCGTTCCCGCTCCCTTTTCCAACCTTTATACCTACTATCAAGGAAGTTCGCTATAGTAATCTATACCTATCTACCTATAGCTGTAGATATAGATTTCGGGTTTTTCAAAATCCCGCGGGAACTGTGGATTTTTCCAGGTGGTTTTAAGTCAGGGTATAATCTATCTCCATTCAAAATTTCAGCCAAATCGGTTTAGTAGTTGCTACGTTATAGAGTAACAAACATCTAAACATCCAAACATCCATACATCCACACTTTCACATTTACAATATTAGTAGGATAGGCTTACGCTAGTAGGACAATCATGCCTGGAAAGCAATGATGAGGTCTAAGTTAGAACGCGCTTGCCTAGAAAATGCCTATTCACTCTTGCCTTGAAGACATGTATTTTCTGTTAGTTATAAGATGTGTTGTTGTCTGATGCGTCCACATTGTGTGCTCGGGCTGGCTGCATCCTATACAGTGTACACGCACCTATAACGTCGCCGCCCACCACGCCGCGCGAGTGACGGGCGCTAAACGCGCCGCTCGCTGTATTTATTACCATTGTTTACCGAAAAGAGCATCCCCTATCATTCGTTATCAACTCAACTACACCCGGCACTTTTGCTAAGAGATATACTTAATATTAAGTGGTTCGTATAAACGTTACTTGTAGGGTTGCGTACCTCAAAAGGAAATAAGGAACGCATATAGGATCACTTTGTTGTCCGTTTTTATGTCTAGGCCCCTTTTTAACCCCCGACGCAAAAACGACGGGATGTTATAAGTTTGACGTGTCTGTGTGTGTCTGTTCTCGTGTGGCGCTCAAACGGGTGGACCGATTTGAATGCGGTTTTTTTTGTTTGAAAGGTGAATTAGTCGAGAGTATTGTAGCTTTGTTTGATGAAAATCGATCCAAGATAGCCGCCGCTACAATATGGCGGATTACATAGTTTTTCACAACTCTCCTTAATGTGAGTATCAAATGAAAGGGCTTGACTAGTAGAATAGCACTATGCAAATCCAAGATGGCCACAGACACAAAACGGTGAATGTCGGGGGTTTATTAAATTTTTAATTGCACATCTAAAATACTAAACGAATAACAAATACCTATACTGATTTGCATACTAAATTATACAGTCTTACAACTAATTTGTATAGCAAATAGACTGACTTGCACACTTAATTATACAATCTTATAACGGAATTCCTTACATAGGGTCCAAGAGTGAGCGATGCGAGCTCGGGACTTGCAGCACCCCGACTCGGATAGGTTAGGTTAGAAGGGGATGACGGGGCCTTTAAAACTCGTCAACTGCATTTGGTAACATCTATTTAGCGATTTACTATTGATTATGACCTCCCTGACGCAGTGGTGAGCACTGTGGTCTTATAAGTGGGAGGTCCCGGGTTCGATTAACGGCAGGGCCAATTTGGGACTTTATAATTTCTAAATTGTCTCTGGTCTGGTCTGGTGGGAGGCTTCGGCCGTGGCTGGTTACCACCTTACCGGCAAAAGCCGTGCTGCCAAGCGATTTATCGTTCCGGTACGATGCCGTGTAGAAACCGATCAGCGGTATGCATACCTCTTCCAAGTTAGCCCGCTTTCATCTAAGACTGCATCATCACTTACCATCAGGTGCGATTGCAGTCAAGAGTTAATTTGTAGTAGTACTATTAAATAATAGATAATCTTTAAAAGAGTTTTGCTTAATCCATTAAACTGTATGTTAAATTTGATTAAGTTAGTGTGCACATTTAGTGTACAATTCAGTATTTTTGGTGCTACTTCGAATATATTTAGTGTACTCATTTAGTGTACAATTCAGTAATTTAGGTGCTACTTTCGAATATTTTTATTAACCGACTTCAAAAAAGGAGGTTCTGTATTCGACCCGTATGTATGTATGTAAGTATGTATGTAAGTATGTATGTATGTATGTATGTAAGTATGTTCGCGATTATCTCCGCAACTAATGAACCGATTTTGATGATTGTTTCACTATTGTTATCTACATACTTTCAAGAAGGTTTTAGTATATAACACATCGAGTTATCATCCTTACGTACGAAGTTATAAGCATAAATGTAACATATGTCACTAATATTATGTTCTCTGAGATTGCCAGATCTATTGCTGAAGTCTGATATAGCTATTTTGTCCAAAGACTTCACTCTGCTACGCCTACGTAACATTGACCTTTTGCAAAAAGTTTTGGGCCGAAGTCAGTACAGCTGCATATAGAGTGATTCCTTGGAGTTTGTGCATGGTTACGTGTATTTCCATTCTATACAAAGCCAAACCGCAAAAGGGTGTGAAACTAGTCGCGTATAAATTACGGTTTATCCAAATTATACAAGAGTTGTACGCATACAACGTACGCGTATTCATTTTTCTTGCATTAAGTAATTTACTGCACTGCATTTAATTTTTTCTTGCACTAATGTCGCTTGCGCTACAAAAAATCGGTCACGAGCCAAGTAAGATCAAAATGCATGTTGTCGCTTACGTTAACGCTTTAGAAATATAATGTATTCACGATAATTTTAGCACTTGCTATAACTTTGTAATGGTTTTTTTTTTTTGGAGGGAATCATCAACAGGGATGGGTCCGTTATGATTTAAAATATTAGTGTCGATTAAAAACGAATTTTCGAGAAAAGTGTCGCTTACAATAATTTGGCGGTAATGGCTCGATATGTTCTCTGAGATTGCCAGATCTATTGCTGAAGTCTGATATAGCTATTTTGTCCAAAGACTTCACTCTGCTACGCCTACGTAACATTGACCTTTTGCAAAAATTTTTGGGCCGAAGTCAGTACAGCTGCATATAGAGTGATTGATTCCTTGGAGTTTGTGCATTGTTACGTGTATTTCCATTCTATACAAAGCCAAACCGCAAAAGGGTGTGAAACTAGTCGCGTATAAATTACGGTTTATCCAAATTATACAAGAGTTGTACGCATACAAACTAATCTTGTATAGATCAGAAGTTAGGTTAGGTTGGGTTAGAACATTACAAAACCACTCACCTATAGTAGGTATGACACATAAAATGTATATATCACAGGATATTTAATAATAATTAATAATATATAGGTCATAATCTATTTTAGATAGTTCTCATTTATATTATTATTATTATTATTACCTAATATAAAGATAACAAATCACTAAAAAGCATAAAATAATTTTTTTATTTTATAATAATAATAATGTTTTATAATAATTTATTTTATAATAATAACAATAATAATAATAATAATAATATTTTATTTTATAATAATAATAATAATAATAATTTTTTTATTTTATTATAATAATAATAATATTTTATATTAATAATAATGTATATATCACAGGATATTTAATAATAATTAATAATATATAGGTCATAATCTATTTTAGATAGTTCTCATTTATATTATTATTATTATTACCTAATATAAAGATAACAAATCACTAAAAAGCATAAAATAAATATGCTCCCCGCGTCCCGGATAGACTCACCCTCCGCGACTATAATGGTTCACCGCGCTCGCATTCAAAAGTGGATAGTTACTCTGATTTTACTAAGATGAATTGAATGTGGTTTGGCGCCGACTCCAAAAAATTATATTGTAGCAAATAAAACGTGAGTTAACCACAAAAATAGTTTAATGAGTTAACTAACGAACAAAATATCAAATGAACACAATAATTTGAAACAAATCAGCATGAAATTATAATTTGACAGCGAGACGGTGCTATAACAAAATTCGATCGATGAATGCGCGGTCGACAAATGGCGCTCAGCGTATTTATAGTCTTCGTGTTACAGGAAGTATAGTGACGTTTTTTGACTATCTCCTACACGGCCGTCCTGACCGGAGGCCGTCCCCGGGCTCCTTCTTCGTCTCTTGAGCAGCAGTAGAGCAGCTCTCGCAGCCGCTCTCGCTCACGGACCAGCAATGCCTGCATCAACGATTAGGCACACGGTCTCGTAACCTGTAACCGTAAAATTCCTTGAGATCACACACGCCAAATTACAGTATAAGAAAATGTTTCAAGTAGACACCGACAGACACTTCAACAAATTTTTTTTTTTACTTCAGTTGCTTAGCCTATGTACCAACAACACAATCACAATAGCAAGTAGCAACTTAAAATTGCAACCAAAATTACACAAAAACTTAAGTAGGTACTGGCCCACTGGCCATGTGGCTTAAATAACCACCAAGCCTCAACAGCCACTGGTCCTCAAGTATCGAGATCACCCCAAGACCAACCTACACATAGGCTTGGCTTTACATGGGTCGTGACCACACAATTCGAACAGAAAACCAACCAGTGTCGCCAAAAATACAAAAACAATGTTACTGTGAACAATATTTCAACAAATGTGATTCTCTGGTACATAGTCCAAACACACATGCAAACAGTAAATAACAAAAAGTTAAAACTTTCAAAATTCGACTGTAGCCTCTACCGGCTCTATTGGACTCTACTGGCTCTATTGCCTCTAACGGCTCTATGACACGTAACACTAACATCAGCCGTCAAATTTTCATGTAATTCACAAGGCAAGTCATGATAGAACCTAACCACTAATTACAGGTCAGATGAAAATAAACTGTAAATCCACTCTAAATGATAGAGTTGATAGAGCAAAGCATCGATGAATGCCTTGCTCGACTATCCTGACCAAGGTAATAATTCCAAAGATTAAGATTGAAATGGAAATAAAAGGAAAATACGATTGTTTGTTACTAATCACGTCAGTCAGTAAGTAGGTATACATAAGCACTTTCACTTTTTTTGTTAAACAGCTAAACTTTGGTACGATCTATCTTTCAGTTACATGATATTTTGAATCATCACTAACTCTTCAAAAGCATTAGTGTCGCTTTAATCTACGCATGTAACTGTATTCATGCACAAACAAATGTCTAAATCGTTGGTTCACGTTCATATGAACACGAAATGTTACGGGTACACTTTTTACTTTTTACAGCAAATTATTTCAAACTCGTAAACGTCAAAATTGTAACCCCAAAAACTTCAGCAAATGAACCGCTACAGACATCATATTAAGTCTATGGCAGATTAGGTAAGCGCATAGTGTAAGCACAAAACTAGTGGCCGCACTGAAAGTACCCACACTACTTTTTAACCGACTTCAAAAAAAGGAGGTTCTGTATTCGACCCGTATGTATGTATGTAAGTATGTATGTATGTATGTATGTAAGTATGTTCGCGATTATCTCCGCAACTAATGAACCGATTTTGATGATTGTTTCACTATCGTTATCTACATACTTTCAAGAAGGTTTTAGTATATAACACATCGAGTTATCATTCTTACGTACGAAGTTATAAGCATAAATGTACACATATGTCACTAATATGTTCTCTGAGATTGCCAGACCTATTGCTGAAGTCTGATATAGCTATTCTGTCCAAAGACTTCACTCTGCTACGCCTACGTAACATTGATCTTTTGCAAAAAGTTTTGGACCGAAGTCAGTACAGTTGCATATAGAGTGATTCCTTGGAGTTTGTGCATGGTTACGTGTATTTCCATTCTATACAAAGCCAAACCACAAGGGTGTGAAACTAGTCGCGTATAGATTGTAAATTACGATCTATCCAACTTATACAAGAGTTGTACGCATACAAACTAATCTTGTATAGATCAGAAGTTAGGTTAGGTTGGGTTAGAACATAATAAAACCACTCACCTATAGTATGACACATAAAATGTATATGTCACAGGATATTTAATAATAATTAATAATATATAGGTCATAATCTATTTTACATAGTTCTCATTTATATTATTATTATTATTACCTAATATAAAGAAAACAAATCACTAAAAAGCATAAAATAATTTTTTTCAAAGAAAAATGAACCGACTTCAAACGAATCGAACTAAAAAATTTAAAATAATTTTTATTCATTTAGATTGACGATTAAACTACCTAACTCAAATGATATATAATTTTTTGAAGTCGGCGCCAAACCACATTCAATTCGTGTAAGTAAAATCAGTCGCGGAGGGTGAGTCTGGGACCCGGGGGCACATTTTCGACTTGAAGTGAACTTGAAGTCATTTGGCGCCGACTTCAAAAAATTATATATCATTTGAGTTAGGTAGTTTAATCGTCAATCTAAATGAATAAAAATTATTTTAAATTTTTTAGTTCGATTCGTTTGAAGTCGGTTCATTTTTCTTTGAAAAAAATTATATATTTCAGAACTTCAAACATTGAAGTTTACTAAATTCATAAAAAAATAAGTTCGTCTCACCAATGAGCCCACTTATACTTAGGCTCAGATCTTGTTTTCAGTGTCTGCATCTGCACACATAAAAAATTCGTGAAAAATCTGAAAGATAAAGTAAAACTTCACATCTCATTAATAATAGACGCGTCCGTCATATTAATAAGATGCGAATTAGCACAGCGGTTGACTAATTGGCTTAACTTAATCAACCCTCAACTCGTAGACATTGGCTCTTGCGAACCCCCAACCCAGCAAGACAGAGGCGCGACGTTAGCTTAACTTGCGAACCCGGCAAGACATAGGCGCGACGTTAGCTTACTTGCCCGCAATTGTTAGAACATAGGCGCGACGTTAGCTTAATCTAACAATTGCACAACCAGACACACAATACAAGATTTGCTATTTTGAGGAGTAAGGCATTACCGTGATTTGTATAGTCATAGCACAAAAATAGAAATCGTATTTCAGTCAGTAAATAGGTATGTAAGTAAAGGAATAAGAGAGTAAGGCCTTTTAATTAGAGCAGTGGGAGCTTTTTCTTTGGGGACTATGATTAACAAACCACGACTTTTATCCTCACCACCACAAAGCAGTCAACTGACTGAACTTACAATCGAAGAAAGCAGTATACACTTCCGCACACTGCTCTCACAACAGATGGCGCACGGCGATGCGCCGTGGCTGCCCTGCAGCCGACAGCGACCCAACAGGTCGACGCACGGCAAGGCACGGTGCGGACACTGCTGTATGACTCAGCAACATATGACAAACGTGTCATCGGTGGAAGACACACACACACACCACTGGAGCAACTATAAAAATAAAAACATTACAAACGTCCTACTTTCAAAGAAAGCAGTGTAACTCTCAGAACATCATTCTCTCTTCAGTGCCTTCCATAGTAGGTACTATGTATCAAATCAAAATAAATTTTACTCAAAATGGATCGGTAAACTTGTGCACCTCTTCAATGTAAAGCTGCTCTTTCCCACAATAAGTAACTACCTAGCGTTGTAAACACGACAATAAATACAGAGCACTTATACTCCTAGCGGGGACAATAAACCATCGCGGTTAAATCATAAACACAGTTACCAGTTCTGTCATTTAGGCAGTGATGAATTGATGATAGAACTTAAAAGACTTATTTCACATATGGCATAAAAATTTTAGGCTACTGAATAAGAGAAGGGAGAAGATACATCTTCTTAGTACTGAAGTTTACGTAATAACGTTACGTGTATGGTTTCGGTTAGACACGGTTACTGGGTAACCTTCTACGCACTTTATAGACAGTGGCAATTCAAAAAGAATTAACTAATTGAAATTCAAATTTTCTTAGAGTTCATTACGGACTCTTTAACGAGCTTCAAAATCCTTAGAATTTAATTCACTATAAGAAAAGTTAGTATGCTACTGGTAAGTACTTTAGTGAACTACTGGGTAGGTGCTACACGAGCCACACAAGGCACGACAAAGTGCATCTGGCAAATGATTTAAGTTCATATCGACCATCAAATAGAACTTTATCAACACTAGACGGTCATCTCATGACCCGCAACCTTTTTATAATAAAAAGTTCAAATTCAACCTTATATCCACGTGGCGGGCGCTGCGCAAACTGCGTCGCGGCGTTTGCACAGACGCGGCAGGCGTCGTGGCGAGCATAGGAACACGTCAGCCACCACACGACGAAGCGGCAGACGCTGACAGACACAGACGCACCAGGCGGTACGCACACCAGCGCCGGGGCACAGAGGCGTCGCGGCGGCTGCTGCAGCCAGCAGCCACGCAGGAGGCTCACGGCGAGGCGCCTGGCAGGCGCTGCGGCCCGCAGCCCACAGACGGCGCACGGAGAAATGCCGTGACAGACGCTGCGGCCGGCAGCCCACGGTAGGCGACTCATGATGGGCGCTGCGGCCCACAGCCACAGGCGGTGCACGACGAGATGCCGTGGCGGACGCTGCGGCCGGCAGCCCACAGTAGGCGGCTCACAATGGGCGCCCAGGCGGACGCTGCGGCCCACAGCCACAGGCGTACGGCGAGATGCCGTAGCGGACGCTGACAGGCAATGCGGCCTGCAGATACGTAACAGGCGGCGCGCACTAAAGCGCCGGGACGGGCGCTGTCTCAGACAGCGACGCGGTAGGTGTCGCGCACACATGCAGCGACGCGCTCGCGGTGACACGCTCCGCAGCAACCGGTTCTCAACCGAAGCTGCTCGTAGGGCGGCACCCGCGATTGCCTCACTCGCGGCTCGAGTCGGTACCCGCAAGTAAACGTTCGTCAAGTACCTGCAAACTTACAACTTTTTTCGAAACTATTAGTGGGCGAGGCAGTCCATAAAGGACTCCTCTCTATAGATCTACTGCTAACAAATATAGCACCGTCAAATTTATTTCCAAACTTTACACAAAACTTTAAATTTAAATTTCCAAGATCATAAATTGATACTGAGCGGTAAAAGTAGCTCCCATTTAACTTTCAGAAATTAACGCAAACTCAACCATGTCTCGTACTTAAAGAGCTTCCATGCGAAGACAACACAGTTGGTAGCTAACAGGAGTGTCACTCCTCAATCTGCTGACCATATCACCCGGTCCACGGTAAACGTATCACTAACGGATATCAAAAATTGAGAAAAGACTCATTTACCAATGTCGGTAATCGTGCAAGTCATTGTTGCCAAGAGAAACATTAACTGAAACGGACACCACTCGGTCCAATTCTACAACTTCTCGTGCAAGCAACGGAGAATCGCGCGCACAAATATAATAACAACTGCTAAGAAAATTAACAACCAGAATGTTCAGGAATTCGGGAGCAATCACAAAAATATCTACCTCAAAAACAACACCGTCGAACTCAATTAGTAAGGTCACATAGGAGGCGCTCTCGACCTCTCAACCAACAAAACCCCACAAAATATTTCAATACACCCGACTAAATTAGTGAAATAGTTGAACCACTAAAAATCAACACGTTAACCGGCACGCTTCAAATGGCAGCAAAAACAACATCATCGTGGCGAATACCAGGAAGACGGACTAACAAACACAGCACTTATTAAATTTCTAACTACCGTCCAATAAACGATCGTGATAACTACTACTTCGACACTCGCGGTCACGGTAACGATATCTTCGAGGCGCACTTTCCCCTTTGCTACACAACTGTACTCGCAGATATTAAATCAGAACAGCCAGCGGGATGGAATCACGTAGATCCCATCCCACTTCTGATGTAGCAAATAAAACGTTGAGTTAACCACAAAAATAGTTTAATGAGTTAACTAACAAACAAAATATCAAATGAACACAATAATTTGAAACAAATCAGCATGAAATTATAATTTGACAGCGAGACGGTGCTATAACAAAATTCGATCGATGAATGCGCGGTCGACAAATGGCGCTCAGCGTATTTATAGTCTTCGTGTTACAGGAAGTATAGTGACGTTTTTTGACTATCTCCTACAATATATTATTTGAGTTAGGTAGTTTAATCGTCAATCTAAATGAATAAAAAATTATTTTAAACTTTTTAGTTCGAAGGTTTGAAGTCGGTTCATTTTTCTTTGAAAAAAATTATTTTATGCTTTTTAGTGATTTGTTTTCTTTATATTAATAATAATATAAATGAGAACTATGTAAAATAGATTATGACCTATATATTATTAAATATCCTTTGACATATTACATACATTTTATGTGTCATACTAAGTTATAGGTGAATGGTTTTAGAATAGAATAGAATAGAATATCCTTTATTCATTGATAAAACACACATCAGACAGATTATACAACAAGTTCAATCTTAAGATCTAACTTAACTAATAAACTAATGTCTAAAATGTGTCGTGCCAATGAAAAGGCCCGAACTCAGCTCAATGTTGCGGATACAGAAAGTAACCACAACGCTGTTATTCTGTTAGAGCCCAAACGAGGGAAGTCCCGTTTAAAATATGGTTGAAATTAAACGTAAAATTACAAAATAGAAAATTGTGTTCTTTACCTAAAATACCTACATGTTACATAATATATACCTATGTAAATACATATATATAATATATTATATTTTTTTTACATAAAGATTATGTCGATCGAATTGCCACTACTAGGTTACTGACTTTTGAACTTTAAGTAAATGGGCACGATATAATTTTTTGAAAGTAAATTTGGAACCAACGTTACGAAAAGGTGGGGGAATGTCATTCCAGCATTTCGTGGCTAGATATTTAAAACTGCCACGAAATGCTGCAGACCTGTGGCGTGGCATTGATAATGGAGGTGCTGTCGTCCTGAGTCTACTAGGCTCGCGCCATACTAACTTTTTATACAGATACTCAGGTTGTTTAGTTTTGATAACACCAAATAATAAAGTACCTAAGAGCAGATTATATCTATTCTTTATTTTTAGCAAATTATTTTCATTTATAAATGGAGTGACGTGAGATCTTGGTGGGATGGGGAAACAAAAACGAGCGCACGCGTTTTGTATGCGTTCAAGTAATCGCCATGTTTTACCCAAAAGGCAAGGACCATAAACAGTTAAGCAGTAATTTAATTTCGACAATATCAGTGTGTCACAAAGCTTAATTCTAAGACTAACATGAATGTAAGGCCGAATCTTGTACAACACTTTTAGTCTATAGAAACAGTTACGAGCAAGATCAGCTACGTGGCTCTCGAAGCGAAGGTTTTCATCCATACGCAGGCCAAGATTACGAGTTTCATTGACGTGTTCAATGTCTACTCCGTCAATGCATAATCTTGGTTGCTGGGCATGAATTTTACTAACTTGCTTCTTTGTACCCACAATCATAAATTTAGACTTCTGGGGATTAAGAATGTTTGTTGAAATTGTTGTTGAATTTTATAATGTTCTAACCCAACCTAACCTAACTTCCGATCTATACAAGATTAGTTTGTATGCGTACTACTCTTGTATAATTTGGAAGACCTTGATTAAAAAGTAATTTACAATCTATACGCGACCAGTTTCACACCCTTGCGGTTTGGCTTTGTATAGAATGGAAATACACGTAACCGTGCACAAACTCCAAGGAATCACTCTATAGTACAGCTGTACTGACTTCGGCCCAAAAGTTTTTGCAAAAGGTCAATGTTACGTAGCCGTAGCAGAGTGAAGTCTTTTGACAGAATAGGTATATTAGACTTCAGCAATAGGTCTGACAATATCAGAGAACATATTAGTGACATTATGTATACATTTATGCTTATAACTTCGTACGTAAGAATGATAACTCGATGTGTTATATACTAAAACCTTCCTGAAAGTATGTAGATTACGATAGTGAAACAATCATCAAAATCGGTTCATTAGTTGCGGAGATAATCGCGAACATACTTACATACATACATACATACATATTTACATACATACTTACATACATACATACATACGGGTCGAATACAGAACCTCCTTTTTTTGAAGTCGGTTAAAAATACAACTTATTAGGGCGTAATATTAAGGCCAGTATAACCCGCGGCACGTTGTGAGCTGGTAGGGTAGTAGGTAGTGAAATGAAAGGCTAGGGTCGTGGATCGAAGCCTTTAATGTCTTCTCCACCGCTCCACACCGTTTACAATGAAGAGAGAATTGGTCACCGGCCTGAGTGCGGAACGCTGCTGGCGGTAGGGCTGCGGTCTCCAGCCCAGGTGAGAATCCTGCACGACCCAGCGGTCGCCGCGAGGAAGTCGGCGGTACCGGTGGTGCTCTGACCCAGCGTCTCGTTCAGCTGCTCTCCGGCGGCTGACCCAGCCGTAGGCGGCTTTTAAGAGTAGATCTTCCGAGAACCAATCTTCAAAACTGTCCTCAGAAAACTATCCTCGGAAAACCTGCAACCAGGGCGGGCATTAGGCATTGCCCCATGGTCGCGTGTCAGCTGCAGTACTTGCTCCCAAGCCAAGTGACCGTGGATAAGCACTACAGCTGACCTGCGCAAGATAGTCTATGCTAGAAGCTACCTAATTATTAAGAATTATGGGAACTTACCCCAGCGGGTTTTGTATCCGATTTAGATTGAAGCACTAGTTTTAAGGTTCGCCAATTTTAAGTTACAATTTGCCAATATGTACGTATGAGACAAGGTGTCCGTTAGAATTCGATTTTAAATTTTACTAGCGAGACCGTTCGTGTGTATTCGGCTCAAGCGATCGTCTCAAAGTCAGTGAATGACGACACGCGACACCGCGTCGCGGCGCCCCCGCGTCCCGACGCCCCGCGCCGCGAAAACGAGTTCTCACTACAGCATCGAGTCATAAGTAGGTACGAGGTAAATGCCGCGCCGTGCGCCTTTTTCAAATAATTAGCAAAAGTTAACGTACAACGTTACAGCACCCCGCCAGAAAACGTAGGATTTTTCGTACCTGATACAAAAATCCGACTAACTCCACTCTTCGAGAACACTGTCTTTACATTCGTACTTCTACATTCACACTTTCATACCTCTCTTTTAGACTTCCTCTTTCATACTGTCTTATAGTCCGTAGTAGTTAAGACATAAGACCCTAGCACTAAGAGTAAATATTATTTAATATAGTAATTTTTACTCAAAACAGCGATTCAATGAATATTGTACATATACATAGCTGTAAATATTCGCACGAAAAGTAAGTTGATGGTGATAATAAAATACGCGGGTAGGTACTTTGTTGTTACGTTAGTAATATAAGTTAGGTAAGTTTGAGTTTATTTTTAAGTTCGATGTGAGATTAGGGTATTGAGAAATTTATTAGTTTAATTATTAATGTACTTAGTTAGACATATTGTAGATAATAATATAGGTAGATATATATTTTAAATAATTGTAAAAATATAATGATTAATTAATTAAATTGTATTATATGTAGATAAATTATGTAGGTATCCTTAATTCTAGTATTTTAATTGACTTTTAAATGATTTGATATCTTTAATATGCCAAGTGCCAAGATCTTGATCGTTCATATCTTGTAACTTGTAGACTAGAGGAGATAATTTAGAAATTATGCGACATTTAACGAACTTAGGAGCGAGTTTTTTACTGAAGTAACGATCTTTATCGCTTTGAACATAATTTCGTTTCCATACGATGTCGTCAACTTGAAACTCAGTATGTTTCCTACGTAAGTTATACTGTTTAGTGTTTTTAGCGTGAGCCTGCCATAATGACTGTTGTACCTCATCACTACATAGTATAAAACAAAGTCGTTTTCTCTGTCCCTATATCCCTTTGTACGCTTAAATCTTTAAAACTACGCAACGGATTTTGATGCGGTTTTTTTTAATAGATAGAGTGATTCAAGAGGAAGGTTTATATGTATAATAACATCTATTAAATTGTGGAGAAATACTGTTATTTTTGAGGTTTCTAATGTGATGTCGTAAATAATTACATTTTTTCCGCTTACATTGCAAACGCAGGCTGAACCCTACGAGATTTATCAAAATAATGTACTAAGTATTGTACACATTGAAAAGGTCTACAGAAAAGTCCGCGATGGTATATGTCTATCTCTTATGGATATCCCACAATAACATTTTTTTGTCATTTACTTTTTACGACAAATAATGGATAATTTTCGAAGCGATTTCAACCAATACAGCATTAATCCTTATCTAATTAAATACCTTAAATGCATTGTTGATTTTATATAAATCCATATGGTCCTTTACAGCATATGATTTAAATGAATACTTTCGAAGATATTACAGATTTAAAAATTGCGGCGGCGCGGGAGCGTGCCTATAAGCGCGTCGGCGGCCGCGGTTCTCCCTATAGCCCATTGTCGATAATTTTTGAAACCAAAAAAAAAATCACAGTACGTAGGATGAAACCCATTGGAAAAGGAGGAGAATATTATAAAATACAAGGAAAAATAATTTACGGGCGATCTGAGCTCGGGAAAAAAGGGGGGGAGTTTTAAGGGTAAAAAACGGTTTATCTCGATTTCCGGCAAAACTAGAAGTCCTATGGAAAAAAATTAAATGGCAAAGTTGTAGGTAATAAAAAGATCTACAACTTTTATATTTACACTTTTTTCACATAACCTCAAAATTTATGTGAAAAGTTCAAAAAACCAAGTTTTTGGTTCTTTATTTTTATCTTTTAAAATAATTTTTTTTTTTCACGGAATCTGGTGAAAACTTACTTTCTTATGTCCCAAATACACTAATTTATTTGATTTGAAATATTTAGTTTTTCTCCTTATTTTTGACTTAATATCGACTTAATTCTGACAGCTGTCATTTTCATTTACAGATGAGTTATTTATATGGAGAACAGGGTTAACATCTACGAAGTACGATTTTACCCCAAACTACTTTAATTCCCTGTCAACATATAAAGCTCTAAGCCGCTTAATAATATTAATTGTTTCGCCCTAAAATAGAAATTGCTAAGAATGGAAACTAGAAAGTCATATCTACATGCAGCAGTTGATTTGTATTTGCATAAGTTTTGAATTTTTCATCTTTTTTGTGGGAATTGTTTTATCTCTGGTAACATTATGAAACGTCAGAATTCCACGGAATTAGTAATTCGGGTATAAGGTGAGATATAGTAAGTTCATTGTGGAAAATATCGTAAAAAGTCGTAAAAGCCGCCTGGGAGCTTTCATCGAAAACGCTGCCTAATCCCTGAGCGGGTAGTACCTACGCATAAAATGCTCTACTACCCGTGCGAAGCCGGGGCGGGTCGCTAGTTAAATATATTAGCTAGGTGACCTATATTTTCACAGTATACATCTCTAGGGAGAAATAAAATTTCATCATCTTTATTCGATTCTAGGTAGTGGGAACCGCAAGGAACTAGTTCTCTGCCATAGACTAAGAAATTAGGGGTATAGCCCGTAGTTTCGTTCACTGAGCTATTTATAGCGAACTGAATTTTAGTTAGTTTACTGTCCCACGATCTATGATCGTTTTCAATGAATGATGCTATGCTTGTGATAACCGTTTTGTTGTATCGTTCCACGGTGTTAATTTGTGGTGTGTATTTAGGTGTAAAGTGGATGTTTGGAATTTTGTATTTATTGAAAAACGAGTTAAGGTCTTTACTACTAAAATGAGATGCATTATCTAGAATAACGGTCTGTGGGATTCCGTGTACTAAGAAAAAATTATCTTCTAGTATTCGGATAACGGATTCTGAAGTTGCACGCCTTACCGGAAATAACATAGTGTACTTAGAAAAACAACATACCACTACTAATAGATAACTATGCTGCTTTCTACTAGTCGGCAATGGGCCCATGAAGTCTATAGAAATCATCTGGAAAGGACGAGATACTTGTTTAGGTCTACCCATTTTACCTAGCGTACCATGAGTAGATTGCTTGTAGGATAGACAGATGTCGCAACTGGAGACAAAGTTAACTACGTCAGCGTACATACCCGGCCAATAGAATCGGAGTGCCAAGCGCTTATAGGTCTTGAATATACCGAAGTGTCCGGCGGTAGGTTCAGAGTGCGACTGGGTAAGTATTCGCTCGCGTCGTTCCCTAGGAATTACCTCCTTCCATTCAAATTCTTTATGTAGTACGCATTTAGCTTGCATAAAACGGTAAAGACGTTTATTTTTAACAGTATAGTTAGGGAATGAAGTAGGAGAATTTTGACATCCATGATAGATATTTAGATACCACGGGTCCGAGCTATTAGCGCCATCTAGCGATGTATCGTCCGTATCTATAGCTAATATAGGACATGCGCGAGAAAGAGCGTCGGGTATAACATTATCGGATCCGCGACGGTGTTTTATAACGAAGTTGAAGCAAGATAGTCTAACTCCCCAACGAGCAAGGCGGCCGGTAGGATTGTTCAAGTTCAGAAACCATTTAGAGCTGAGTGATCTGTGTACACAGTAAACTGTTGACCATTGTCGAGATAGCATCTCCAATGTTCCAGAGCTACCAGGACGGCAAGCGCCTCCCGTTCGGTAATGCTATAGTTCCGTTCAGGGGCTGTTAGTGATTTGCTCATATAAGCTATAAGATGTTCGGTGCCATTTTTAGTTTGCGTTAGTAGCGCGCCTACACCGTAGTTACTAGCGTCGGTATGTACTTCAAACGGTAAAGTGTAGTCGGGACAGGATAGAATAGGGGCGGAAATTAAGCATTCCTTTAGCTTGTTAAAGGATTCGTCAGCTTCCCTAGACCAAATAAAAGTTTTAGACTTTTTACTAGACGAGGTAAGTTGATTTAACGGCGCAGCAATTGTACTAAAGTTCGGTACAAATCTCCGATACCAAGATGCAGTGCCAATAAATCTTTTCACTTCTTTTTTGTTAGTGGGGGTAGGAAAATTGAGAATCGCGTCAACTTTTCCAGGATCAACATGCAATCCCTTAGAGTTGACTACGTACCCTAGGTATTTGAGCTCGTCACGGATAAAAACTGATTTTGACAAATTTATACGTAGGTTTGCCATTAATAGCTTTTTATATACTTTAATTAATAAGGAAATATGAGAATCGAAATCGGGAGAAACTATAATTATATCGTCAACAAAAACGAATACAGAGTTTTCAAATTCCGGCCCGTAGAATAATAAATCGACTAGTCGTTGTTGTGTTGCCGGCGCGTTCGTTAATCCGAATGGCATCGTAACGAAACGGTAGGTACCGCGACCAGGAATGTAGAATGCAGTTTTGTCGCGATCTTCTTCGGCGATAGGTATTTGCCAGAAGGCTTTAGATAAGTCAATACTAGATAGATATTTAGCATTTTTTAGATTATCTAAGATTTCTGAGACGTACGGCAATCTATACGCGTCTTTACGAGTTACAGCGTTCAATTTGCGGCTGTCTAAACAGAACCTGAGTTTACCGTCCTTTTTCGGCGTTAGCAACACCGGTGAGGACCAAGGGCTTTCGCATCTTTCGACGACTCCTAGTTGTAGCATTTGATCTAACTCCTCACATAAGATACGCTGTTTGTCAGGTGACATTCGGTAGTAGCGCTGTCTGATAGGTGGTGAGTCACCAGTGTCTATGTGATGAGTGATCAAGTGAGTACGACCTAGACCGAGTTTTTCCGCGGAAATATTCTGGAGTTGCTCCATAATATTATCCATAGTAGTACGTTGCGCGTCGCTTAAGTCGCTATAGGAACGCAACAAACCGTTAGTCTCATTCACACACGAAACCTGTAGTTCGGATTCGTTAGATAGCCGTATTGATTTCGAAAACTGAGGAAAAATTTTAAATTTAGTCCAGAAATCGATACCTAGTATTAAGGAATTCGTAACGGATGGTATGACGTAAGCCTTCAAAACATGAAATTGATTTTCAAATTTTGTAGGTAGATTGATATAGCCAATAGAATTCAAGTTTTGTCCACCCGCAGCGATAAATAATTTAGAGTTATCATTAGGTAACAGAGTTAGTCCCATTTTTAATAATTTTTCATGAGAGTTTTGGCCTAAAATAGTCACAGCTGAACCAGAATCTAATAAACCACGTAGGGAGATGTCACCTACGCATATAGTTGCGTAAGGACGTATGTCATTATTAGGTTTTTTATCCAAGATTGATGCAATTGAGTAGCTAGAAAAAAATATATTAATGTTAGTTAGCCACTCCTTCCATTCTTGTACATTAAAGTTTTTATGTTCGCGAGTAGGTATAGCACGAGAATTGCAGCAATCTTGCGATATTAGTTTTTTGTATTAGTATTAGTGTTAGGTTTACGTTTAGATTGACAATCAGGACAGTCAGGAAATTTAACCTCCCGTTTCCCGCATTTAAAACAAATAGGAAAACGTTCCTCTTCGCATTGACTCAACGAGTGTTGGTTTGTCCGGCAGCGAGGGCAAGATAACCGAGGATGAGAGACTCGTTCAACAGCATTGACCGATTTTGATGAAGTTGTATTTACATTTTTAGGTGGTTCATATTTTTTCGTGTAGTGTTTTGAAAAATGTGTTTTATTTGTATAAGAGTTTTTATTTTGATGAAAGTTAGTATTATAGTTTTTATTTTGGTAAAAGTTAGAATTAAAGTTTTTACTTTGATGAAAAGCTAGGTCAGGAGCTAATGTATTAGGCGTAACGCGCGGTGGTTCCCTATACTGAGATGATAGGCTTTGCACACTTTCATAGTTCCTACATAAGGTACGCAGATTTACGACTGAGTTTATGCTAGTAGGGTTAGTAGCAAGAACGTTCGCGTAACAGGGACGGATATTGTGAAGCAAAATGTCTAGTTTTTCCTGTTCCGACAAAGGTTTGGTTAATCTAGAAAAATAATCAGCCATTATAGAAAAATATATGACTACATTTTCAGAATCCCCCTGTGTACGGTTACGAATCTCAGCCAATAGTCTGTAATCGTAGTCAGATTTACTAAAGTCATTAAGCAGTTGTTTTGTTAGTTCACCCCAAGTTTTAACTGAATCACACACACTGCGGTGCCAATGTTTAGCATTGCCGGTGAAAAATAATGGAGCTTGAGCTAATAGGCGATCAGCAGCAACATTTTCAATCGACGCGTAATCCTTCACGTCGTTAAGAAAAGCACGGACGCAAGAACTACCGTCAAACTTAGGCCTAATGCGTTCTAGTTGGTGATCACAATTTATCACCGTAGTTGGTAACAAAGTGCTCTCGAAGAAAGGCTGGCTTGAGTTAGATGTACTAGGCGTAGGAGTACTGGGACGCTGTACGGTAGATAAGCGATTGTATAACGCATTAAAATCTTTATTTACCGACCTCACGGCAACATTAGAGTCCGCGGCGTCGATGCGTTTTAATCTATGATAGATGTGATAACACAAAGCGCGCGCGCGTTCGTATAGACTAGCATCATACTTCTCCTCGAGCTGTTTAATACGGGTAGCGAGTTCTTTCATCGAGTTAACGGCACCCGCGAGATCGTCGTTAAAGTCTAGACCTGACTCCAAAATGTCGGTACTCGGAAGCGATGGTGTTAATTTAGCGATTTGTTTTTTAAGCTCGATAACAGTAGTAGCTGGTTCTACACCTCGTATTAAAACCTCATACGTAAGTTCGTTTTTGTTTAGCAGAAAATATTTGATGGCGTGAGTTCCCATATTTAGAAAATAAAAAAAAATAAGCAAAAGCGCAACAAAAAATAAAATCAACAGCAGGTAGTTACAATATTAATCAACTATGTATGGAATGAAATGCTAATAAATGATATGTAATGGATAAAAATGATATGAATGAATGAAATTATGAATTCAAATGATACTAGCAAAATTATGGTAGCGTAAACTATTCTTTACAATGTCCCTACGTACGACTCGGTGATGATAATATGCAGGTAGTTAAAGCACTGTTAGATGAAGACTAATGAGCGAATGAAATAATGACTCAATTCGAGATAAATGGCAAAATCAAGTTAGTTACGAACTGTTACGTAATTTTACAATTTAATTACAATAAAATTAGTTTAAATATATAGTAGCATCGAAGTTAACAAGTTACACAAAGAAAAATTTTGTAGGTAGGTGAATATTTTTTCTTAGAACTTAGTTAAATGTACACGTACGTAACAGTTTATAATTAAAAGCAATTACAAAACAAAAGAAAAATAGCTAATGCATTAATATTCTCAGAGCTAGCTGTAAAATAATATAATAAATTAATAGGTAAGTACGTACCAGTTCGTCGATGTTACAACACCTCGTCGTTTACACGGTTGAAAGTGACGATGCAGAGGCTGTAGTGCTATGAGAGAAAAACAGTGTGGATTGGTGGATGAAGAACCACGTTGGGCGCCACTGTGAGCTGGTAGGGTCACAGGTAGGGTAGTAGGTAGTGAAATGAAAGGCTAGGGTCGTGGATCGAAGCCTTTAATGTCTTCTCCACCGGTCCACACCGTTTACAATGAAGAGAGAATTGGTCACCGGCCTGAGTGCGGAACGCTGCTGGCGGTAGGGCTGCGGTCTCCAGCCCAGGTGAGAATCCTGCACGACCCAGCGGTCGCCGCGAGGAAGTCGGCGGTACCGGTGGTGCTCTGACCCAGCGTCTCGTTCAGCTGCTCTCCGGCGGCTGACCCAGCCGTAGGCGGCTTTTAAGAGTAGATCTTCCGAGAACCAATCTTCAAAACTGTCCTCAGAAAACTATCCTCGGAAAACCTGCAACCAGGGCGGGCATTAGGCATTGCCCCATGGTCGCGTGTCAGCTGCAGTACTTGCTCCCAAGCCAAGTGACCGTGGATAAGCACTACAGCTGACCTGCGCAAGATAGTCTATGCTAGAAGCTACCTAATTATTAAGAATTATGGGAACTTACCCCAGCGGGTTTTGTATCCGATTTAGATTGAAGCACTAGTTTTAAGGTTCGCCAATTTTAAGTTACAATTTGCCAATATGTACGTATGAGACAAGGTGTCCGTTAGAATTCGATTTTAAATTTTACTAGCGAGACCGTTCGTGTGTATTCGGCTCAAGCGATCGTCTCAAAGTCAGTGAATGACGACACGCGACACCGCGTCGCGGCGCCCCCGCGTCCCGACGCCCCGCGCCGCGAAAACGAGTTCTCACTACAGCATCGAGTCATAAGTAGGTACGAGGTAAATGCCGCGCCGTGCGCCTTTTTCAAATAATTAGCAAAAGTTAACGTACAACGTTACAACGTCCAATAGTAGTTGCGAAATGCACAAGGGTGATGTTGGGCCAAAAGATAGTAGAGAGAGCAAAGGGCATTGCGGGCGAGAGGAACGAGTTCTTGGAGCACTGGGAGACACCCAAATTCGCCTGGGTGAACGGAGTTCCGGGCTGTGACAAAACAACTTACACAGTCAGGAACTTCGATAAAAACCATGATGTGGCAATCGCTGCAACCACGGAGGCTGTCAACTATCTTAGGGAAAAGTTGGAATCGCAGCTCGGGGCGGGCAACACTACCAGAGCCCGCACCATGGCCTCAGTCCTCGTAAGTCATAAATGGTTTTGGAAAGTCTAGCAGGGACAAATGTAGTTGTCTGATTATAGATCAGGCTCCCATGAACCATTTCGGTGCAATTGTTATGGCCACAAAGATGGCTGAAGCCGACCAAACCTTAATGATCGGGGACATCAACCAGGAGCCCTTCATCGACCGCAATAATGCTTTCAAACTCTACTATTCCACACCAAATTCTGTTATAGAATCCAGCGAAACGTACCTCAGGAACTCCATGGACGTGGCATATGCACTCGGGGAAGTATATGATGGCATATACGCATCTAGATGCCAAATCAGATCCCTGGAGCTAAAGAGATACACTGATGCGGAAATCCCGAAGGATACAAACAACACCCTGCATCTGACCCATACCCAAAAGGAGAAGGCACTTCTGAAGGCCCAGGGGTATGGGCGGGTTTCGGATCACGTGTTAATACGATACACGAAGCCCAGGGATTGACTTTTGAGGCGGTGGTTATTGTGCGCACAGCGCAAGAAAAGAGCACCATCCATGACGAAGTCTCCCACGCGATCGTCGCGGTGACACGGCACACCATCAGCTGCACATACTACACCGACGACAACACAGACGCGATCGTGCAGTTCGTCTTAAGGGCGGAAAGAGCAAAGCTCCTCGAGATCCAGGACTATAACATAAAGATGGCCATTCGTGACGGAAACGAAACGGTGGCGAAAAATTTGCTAAAATTATACATAAGTTAAGAAATAGATTAAGTAAACAACCAGGCAATCAATGGTCGTAGTATTGCATGTAACAAGCAAAATTATGTAAATAATGTAAGTATTAAACTCCTGTACCGTAATCAAATCCTACACATATATTGAGATAGCATCTGCTTTTCCCTCTCTTTCTTTCACGTGTTTGTGTGTCTATTGCCGTCTCTTTCGCACACTGGTCCCGCCAGGTGGGGTGGGGGGCCCAGAGCGTGCTGGCACGTGCTGGGCTCCCGCCGACTTCTGATCATTGGCGTCTTTTTCCCCGGCGCGAGCGGTCGACTCCACTACAGTACGGGTGATTCGACCGCTATTTGCCACGTAAGTCTTTCACTATTATTTTATTTTCAAATTATGATTTAAACGGTGTATTGCCGTTCGAAAATTGTTTTAAATTAAAAATTGTTTTAGAAACAATTCTTTTTAGCGGGGCTTACCGCTATTCTTGTTTTGATTATAATCATTTGCAATTTCGTTACATAATGCATGTCGAATTTATTTCAGCAATTTTATTTCAGTGTGTCTAGTTAACCTATATGGTAACATTATTACGTTCTAGCTGGTAAATAATAAAATTCATAAATCATGGTATGGTATGAAGGTGGCCGCTGTGCTTGTTGTCTAACAATTGCTTTTAACGGGTACTCGCTTCGGCAGTACATATACTAAAATTGGAACGATACAGAGAAGATTAGCATGGCCCCTGCGCAAGGATGACACGCAAAATCGTGAAGCGCTCCACATTTTTTTTCGTTACCGTTATTCTTGTTATGCTTTGAAAAATCATCTATAGCCCGTTCTGTGCATGCACGAACATGTTCAAGGCTTGGATTCGAAAACAGACTAATATCTGTTTTCGATTTTATTTTTAATGAACATTATTTCTGAGAGTATGCATTTGGTGTTAATATCGAATTAAATCTTTATGGTGAAGAAGCGAAAGCGCGTGTGCGCAACACGTGTCCACCGCAACTCGTCACCATACAATTCTACTACCAATAATACGGCCTTTCAATCGTTATTGATCTTTACGTCAGTGACGCAATAAAAAGTGCGCGCAGCACAAGAGAATTGGATATGCATGGCAAACTTAGAAGTTGACTAAACAGGTAAGCAAGTGAAATTCAAAACCGGGTGTGTTGTGTAAAGTGTTGTGATCCGCCGCTGAATCCAGATCCAGAAAAAGCCGGTGGTATAAGAATCGCTTTTTGGCTCAAATCATTGTAAGTGTAAACAGACAGCTGCGCAAGCTGAGTCAGATACCTACTTGCAAATGCAAGAGCGAGTACCTACCCGCGCAGGGAGTACCCTCACACAGTAACGCTAGTCGCTGTTTAGCTTACCACCGTAAGGACTGGTAAGATACCGCCATGTATACACCCGGGTTTCGTGACATCAGTGCGATGTTTTCGAGTAATCTTTCAGCTGTGAAAAACCCGTTAAGTAATCTGCGCAAGATTTCTCCTTGTTCTGATTTATTTGAATCTGCTGAGCCCGCGCAGGGCCTGCTGTCACGTAACTGCGTGCATCGCGTGCCTTCGTATAGCGATACGCAATTGTGTACAATTTTGCAGTCAAAGAACTTGCATTGCAACTCTGCACGTCAACGTCAGAACAGGTAAACTTATGTAAATAATAACAATAATCACAAATGTTCTGCGCAAGGACAGTTTTCACTCTATTTTTAATACAGCTTTCAATCGAATTTTCAAACAAAATACCTAGCTAGATCGAGATATTATATTTAATCCCGACAATGGTTCGTGAAAGAAACGCCTCCCCGTCCTTATGTCAAAGGTCCTGGAAAAGGGGGGGGGGGGCATGATAATACATAGCTGAATCGGTATGAGATAAAAACCTGGAGGTTAGCTCAGACGTACCTATCCTCTGAACATTGGTTTAAATTCTTAACGTTGCTCCAATGGCACGTGTAACTAAAGCGGCAATCTCAAGTGCCTTGAATTTACCTATGCATCACAAAGCCGTTCCTGTCATATTAACTCTTGAAACGACTGCGATCTCTGAATTTTGTCAGTGTAATTGTGCAATCGGGAGCAATGCGCATTCACGAGAGGTTGAGCTTTCATGTTCCTCCTCAGGCTCGTATCGTGATATTACGATTCGCTTGCATACGTCACAAAGGTTAATTGCGAGCGCGTACCACGATGTTATTTTTTGCAGCACGCCGCTCGATTTTTAAATAGCCCTGTAAAATATCACTCGATAAGCGTTATATTATACCTTACAATCTTAACAATATTTCAATGAATAATAATAAAAATACAATTTTAAAATCGCTACGATGCGGATGTTTTTCCTATGTATGCGCGCACTGCCATACGTTTAATTTTTGAGACGAAATGTTCGCACGATTAAAACCTGTGGGGCCCGCTTGCCCGATCAGTTAGACTACTTCAGAAATCTGACTTATTACGTGTTTACAATACCAAAAGCACACGAATTGAAATCGATAATGAAAACGCTTCGTGAAGAGTTATCGCACAGTTTACAATTGCTCCACTTACATTTTTGAAGGTAGAAGTCCTAATTACCACAATGACATTCACGGAGTTCCCTTGAAATGTCAAGGTAGCCGTGCTGTGGGGACGGTCAAATGAACTTAAAGATTGGTCGATTGATCAAAAAGAAATGCTCCCGTTTGGCTGAGGTCCCTCAAATTCTAGGACATACAAACTAGAATTGGTGCATCGGGTTCGATGGACCGAAGCGAATCGTGTCGAATCAAGTAACCTAACAACCAGGACAGACGTAACAATGTTCCTGGTGACATACGAAAGATAGATAGATTCTATCCTTGAACACCATTCTATTACATAACTCTGTAATGACTACGTTATGCGTCACAACCTTCGTCTCATTGAACATTCACAGAGTAGTGTAATTTATGTGTAATATGTTACACTACTCTATATATTATATGTGGTAAAAGCTATGTCCATCCACAACCCAAAGCTTCTAAACCATGTATGACATCAAAATGTACCCCAACACTTCTGTTACTATGCTCCGGCAGAAGAGCCCACGATTTGACGCTATTGCATAATGATACTGAGCATTGTATTCTGATTGCAAATCTGTCATTCTGGCTATCATATTATTACAATAGAATACCTAGAATAGAAAAGTTTTTTATTCAAATAAAACTTTTACAAGTACTTTTGAATCGTCAATTGAATCTACCACTGGTTCGGAATGCCGTTCCGTTTAGTTGGTATTATGATTCTAAAAATTGACACGGTTGACTACAAACATTTTGAATGGAAACTGTGCAAACTTCGACTGTTCCGCCCTCGTTCCAGTATTTTGGATGCGCAGAAGCGGCAGCTAAGGTTAATAATGTTTTCCTAAGCATAAGAGGTCAACCCAAACCAGCCTTTAAAACCAATGATATTATATCAGATCTACTCTCTTCGAAGTAGCTTCGACCGTTTGCATACGTTCAACGGTGACTTCGAAGCATTGGCTAGATTTACAATTTATTTTGTAGATAGATAGATAATTTGCCATATATGACGAATTCTAAGGTCACGGCAACTGAAAATCAAACACATTCGCAAAGTTGTATAGAAGTCAACTATTAACTAGTCAGAACAATCCAATCACAAGTGTAAAAACACACTACACTAACCAATGAATTCCTCACAATTCCTCCAACAGCCCTCCCATTGGCTGTCATAGACCGGACATAGCTATTTTTCGGGTTTTTTGATTGGTTGATATCTTGACACAGTTTATAACAACAGCTTGATTAGTATCAATACATTTTCGTTCAGAAGTACAGAGTATTATAATTTGTATAATATTTAACAAATTACTTTAAGTGATTAAAAATTTATATCTTTTGATTGTGATAATTAATAAAATTATATTAAAATCGTGTTAGAGTGCACTAAATCTTAAACTTATAGGTTGGTTCTTGACACAAGGTTGTTTGGTTCTGGATAAAGTTTTCATTTTTATTATGTCCAGTTTTAATATCTATAACCATTTCATAGTGAGATCGTTAGAATTATGTACACGTTCCTGTTGTGCTTTAGTAACTACTTTGATCATAATCACAGTAGATACATGTTCATAGAATAGAATAGAATAGAATAGAATAGAATAGAATAGAATAGAATAGAAAAGTTTTTATCCAAATAGTATATGTATAATCATAATATGTATATACAGGGTTCAGTTGCATACCAATACCGTGTTATTAGAAAGTAAAGCTTTTTCCTTTTTCAAATCCGTTGATTTGAAATACATAATTGTATTTATGTATTGATTTTATCACTACTGGTTTAGGCTGTTCATAGACCGATTAACTAATTGAAATTCCCCACATATTAAGCTGTCTCTGTTCGCACCTTTATGGTTTACACTATGTATGTATTTAAACTTACATAGACCTTAAATCCAATCTATCTAATCTATGCATATTGTTAAGTTAAGGTTGAATAATCAAAATATGTCGGACAAAACATATTCCGTTATAAGTCGCCTTTACAATCCTAATCACATTGGCGTCTCGTCCTGCCAGGCGATAATAAACAAATCTCAATATATGTGTAGGCTTTGAATCACGGTACAGGAGTTTAATGAACGTGTTTTACCTCACAATAAAACACATATTAAACTACTTACCTGATTCAAAGCCTACAAGGTGATTTCTGCCTGGCTCCTTGGTCAAAAGAGCCAATAATCAGAAGTCGGCAGGAGCCCAGCACGTGCCAGCACGCTCTAGGCCCCCCACCCCACCTGGCGGGACCAGTGTGCGAAAGAGACGGCAATAGACACACAAACACGTGAAAGAAAGAGAGGGAAAAGCAGATGCTATCTCAATATATGTGTAGGCTTTGAATCAGGTAAGTAGTTTAATATGTGTTTTATTGTGAGGTAAAACACGTTCATTGTTTAGGCCAAAATGGGTGGTGGACCAAGCTACCATCGATCGAGCGACTTCCATCAACGGTAACGACACCACCAAGAAAACGCTCAAAGAAGCGAGTGACTCGAAAGGGAACGCCGGGAGGAAAGGAGGGAGAGGCAAGGAAAAATCGAAAGAGACCAAAAAGAAGAAAAGCGTCGCCAAGAACGCCTAGAAGAGGAGCGATTGCGCCGGGAAGAAAGGGAGAAAGACCGGGCTTAACAGCAACATGACCACCCAAAAAATATATAAAATATATTATATATATATATATATAATTATTTATATATATATATATATATATATATATATATATATATATATATATATATATATATATATATATATATATATATATGTTATATATATATTATATATATATTATATATATACATATGTGTATGTATATAAACAAAAATAGTTAGAATATAAGCTAATTTAATTTACCTCAATTCTTAATTATTAATTGTTACTTATAGAATATATATAACATCTAGACCACTGTCAATAATTTTTGAAACCAAAAAAATCACAGTAGGATGAAACCCATTGGAAAAGGAGGAGAATATTATAAAAATAAAAGGAAAAATAATTTACGGGCGATCTGAGCTCGGGAAGGGGAAGGGGGGGGGGGGGAGTTTTAAGGGTAACAAACGGTTTATCTCGATTTCCCCTGGTCTATTCATGCTCCCGTGTGGGGTTGCTGGTCCCCCATCGGGCGCGTCCCCAGGTGGTGGATAGGGGAACGCCTCCCAGTTATGGGAGGTACCGGGGAAACCCGGCGCGAACCAAAACCAGCAGGGGGTTGCCGCTTGGATGCTCCTGGTACTTCTCTGTTCATCAGAGTGGACTATGGAGACTCCGGGCGGCGACAGTTGGGGGGGAGGCTTTCGGGCCGTGAGGAAGAAAACCTCGTTAAAAAATTACCAGTGGGGGTGGAAACGCCCTGCGCGGCGGGTCCGCCGGTCTTTGTGGCCGGTGGGTGCTGACTTCGGCCACCGTCGGGCAACCCGTAATCCGCACTGAGCGGAACCGGGGGCCCCACGCACTCAGCGAGGGGCCGCGAGGAAGAAAACCTCTATAAAAAATTACACGAGGGGTGAACTTCTTGAGGGTCCCCTGCGAGTGTGGTCCTCTTGAGGGTTGCCTCTAGCAAGGAACTCCGGGTGATGGAATGGCGTGTCCGTCGCCCGTTGAGACGCCTCGGGTCGAGAGGCGCACCATTATGTTCCTGGTGCGCCTCAGACGGAGTTAGGGGACCTTTAGGTCCCCCGGTGGAGGGTCTGCCTCGGCGGACAGCGCCGGCTGGGTCGCGGATGATTGCGAAAGTGTTCCCGTAACCCAGCCACCAGGCGACACGGAGGAACATCGCTGGGTTTTAGTGGGTATTCTGGCCATCGGCCTGCTTGAGTCCCACACTCCCGTCCGGAAGCATTGCAGTCCGCTGTAAGGCTTCCGGAAGGGGTGCGTAAATGCATTTCCCAGCGTCAAAAAAAAATGGTCTATTCATGCTGCGTTAGATTAAGATGTCTATATAGGGAGTGAAGTGACAAGCAACAAAGGATTACGAAAACAAAAATACTATAATGGATAAAAAAGAGCACGGACCAAGCGTCTGTGGAGATGTACTTTTATTTATTTAAAAAAAAAAAAACCGTGAACCGACACTCTCAAATTGAACTAGACTCGGGGCCTACAGGGCTGTATAGGGAAAACCTTAGTAATAGGAAAGACTCATTAAAAATTAATACTCACTACTGTAGTGCCATTTTAATGCGCGACTTTTAACAGTATAAGCTCAAACTAGGAGCTTAGGAAAACCAAAGAGTTCCCGCGGAATTTTTAAAAACCTAAATCCACGCGGACGAAGTCGCGAGCATCCTCTAATCTATATCTATTCTATACATACTTATAATAAAATCGTACACTTGCCGTATCTGTACGATTTTTAAGATCTGTAAGATTTTTGCAAAATAATAACTGGAGGATGTTAGGGATAAGTAAAAGAACGTAAAAAAAGCACGGTTCCCTAGGGAGAAGGGATGAAAGTTAAAACGTGTATTTAGCTGTAATTCAATAACGCGTGGTCCGATTTCATTCATTCTTTTTTTGTCAGAAAGTAGATTCTTTAAAGATTACCGACTAATCTCTAAAAGGCTGGATCGATTTTGATGGGACTTTCACTGGCGGATGTTTACATTATGATCTATCTAAACATCCGCCAGTGAACTTTTAACAGTTTTTAGCATGGATATGAGCTCAAAGAAGCTTAGGAAATACAAAATAATTCCTACGGGATTTTTAAAAACCAATATATATCCACGCGAACGAAGTCGCGGGTGTCCGCTGGTATCTAAATAAGAATTAAACTTCGTTTGTATAGCGAGCGCTCGGGAGCACTCGAGGGCAGGCCTGTGTCACTCCGCGTGTAGGTATTAGAAACATACCTACAGGCGGCGGCCGTTACGCAACGGCCAATCTAGTAGGCTGCCATAGCCCTAGAGTCCCCGGCTCTTTCAAACGTATAACCACGTATAACCTATTATGAACCGTAGTCCAGTGAATTAAGGCCCATATTCCCTTAAAAAAAATTGGTAGGTACGTAAACGAACACGTGCTCGACTGGAACGCGAGCTAAATTAAATCATATTGTTTATCAGATTGAGTACATATTTCTTTGAAAACCATTGCGAAGTAAGGCTTCTGTACCTTTAGGTACTAGTTATTATTCTGTGTCGAGGGTGACTCCTCTTGAACATGTAACGATTGCGTTTTTCTATCAATAAAAAAAAAACACTTAACGCCATCTACCGTGCGCGTTCGGAACTGCACCGCAGTACTCAATAACTGCGATGCAAGTCCTTCAACTAGAACCACCAACTATAGGTGCTACCATCTACCGTATTCATACTACACTACACACTGTGTTACACCAACACCTTGCAGATTTCTGAAATTATTTTTCTATTGGGTGTTGTCAAGCTCCATCTGCAGGAGAGTAGCTTAGCCTAATAATTCCTTGACAAACAATGACATCTATCGGTGAATAGAAGTTAGACCTAGGGCTTATCGAACATACTAGAACTAATCTACTTATTTCCGCCAATCGAACGTTCTCGAAATGTCAAAACTCATACAAACCAGCGCCACAGCGACAAGTAGCGGAACATTCAACAAGCTAACTGGACGTGACGTCAGAATTGAAAATTCGAGATTTATCGCGTACATACCGTCTTTCCGAAACATAAATACGGCAGGCGCGAACAACCGAGACAGTTGTCCAAACATCTCCGTAGTAAACGGCCGTTATGCCGAAACAATGTGAAGTGTTAACTGCGTAAAATTAATTTCTAACATTTAAGTATTTAAATTCAGTGAATTAAACCCAGCAAAAACTGGTAAGTGTTATTGTATAATTTAGGCTAGTATTCCGTGATAGCTCAGTGTCCAAATAGAACTAATTAACGTAAATATTGTATATATATCAAGACCTGTGATTGTAAATATTAAAACTTGTCAACCCTATGTATTTTCTTATCTACATAACGGCATTCTGCGTGTGTAGGTCCGGAGCTATCAGAGTTAAACTCGATGTACAGTTATGTAATTTAGGTAGTAGATCAAGATATCGCTAATTAATACTCTAGGTTATGTTGCTTATAACCCAACAGATATTTGATTTTAGGTTACTCGATTATCGGTAGAAATCTTTTGCCTTACATCCGAAAGCGGTTGCCTACACCATCGCTAACCGCAGGGTGTCTATTATGTAAATATATCAATTTCTCTCTAATTGTAATGTCGCTAAGTTGGGACAACGATGCCGTATCACTGGTCTGTTGATTCAATCCGTGGTCCGAGCAGCCGTGGTCTCAATAGCTACACCGAAGCCTCACTCACACCGGGACATCTCAATTCCAGGGTTTTTTTTTCCTATGGCCTGCTCCTAACCCACGGCGGCTACACCGTCACAGCCCGACTACCACGGTACACTCCTGGAGCTCTCGGCGGCACCGTGACGAGGCCTGCACATTGTCAACCTCCTAGCAGCGGACGGCGTCCGGCTCCCGGCTTATCTTCGCGTCGAGCGAGTGTCGTCGACCCGGCTCCGTGACCGCGCAGGCCAGTGAATTTGTACTACCCTCCCCGCCGAATGCTCGCGTAACCGAAGTCTTCGCGTATGATTTCTACCAAATTGTGCGTGATCTAAATGCCGAACCCAATTCTCTCCGGCTGAGGCTAGTTCTATAGACACTAAGTGCGTTCTTGATTTAATGATAAGCTAATTGCGTCTTAATACGTCCAATAAAATAGTTTAGTGTAAGAGCTAGGGATCCTATTGTATCTAGTCTTGCTTATTAAATGTATAAAACTATATCCCTCTCTTATTTATCTCTCTAATTATCTACCTGTTCGCTCAAACGCGACAGTGACTACCACTCTAATTCGTACCAGGCTACTTTCACCCTAACGTGGAAACAGTCAAGGTCACAAACAAATAAACAGATTTTTATAAAACATATAGCTAAAAGAAGAATATTGTAAACATCATCATTACAGAAGCAGGACAAGGTTTAATATTAAAACTAAATCAAACTATTATTAAAATATCTTTATTTATCACCCATCATCATCATCATGATCAACCCATTACCTGGCTCACTACAGAGCACGGGTCTCCTCTCAGAGTGAGAAGGGTTTTGGCCATAGTCTACCACGCTGGCCAAGCGGATTGGCAGACTTCACACACCTTTGAGAACGTTATGGAGAACTCTCAGGCATGCAGGTTTCCTCACGATGTTTTCCTTCACCGTTAAAGCAAGTGATATTTAAATACTTAAAACGCACATAACTCCGAAAAGTTAGAGGTGCGTGCCCGGGATCGAACCCACGACCTCCAATTAGAAGTCGGTCGTCCTAACCACTAGGCTATCACAGCTTTTTTTTTTTATCACCCGCACAAACTTAATTAATATCGAATCACAGATTAGTTTAACTGAGATCTCTTCTCAAATCTATTTTATACTAATTAATTAATTACACTCAGCCAAGTCCAAAATGGCAGCATTTATTCGATTAGGGTGTGATTGCTATCGCAACCCTCAATCAAATATCACGACCTAGACACTAAAGCATCTAATAGTCGGTTGAGTCTCTGGTGGAGACTGAATTCATGGCTTCGAAGTGCCCGTATTTATACCAATAATTCAAGATGGCGGTTCGGCGCCATTGAATGAATCAAATGTCAGTTCATTCTAACCTATTTTCATTATGAAATTAATAATCTGTATAAAATTCTAATTAATTTTCAACAATAATTTGACAATATTGACACAGATAAACTTACCAGATTTTAGGTTTGGAATTCTCAAGGAGGTATTCCACCCTCGGCAAGTCGTAGGGGTCACGGTGCCAACAATGTGTGGCAAACATCATGCCAACGTGAAAAATAGGCGCCGGGGTTACACCTGCTCCCAAATATTTCAGCACGTTGCACTATGGAAAATGGTAGAACAACAGCGGCTCATAAATAGTTTTATCAATGTTGCAATGGGCATGTTGCATAATTTTTTAATTTTATTTAAAAGCTTAAGAGTCAAGCTATACTATAATGTGGAAATTTTGTACTAGTTATGTAAAGTTTTTTTTTTTCAAGGACAAAATCTTTTTCCTTTTACCGGCGTCCACGTTATGCCTGTTCACTTCATCACTTTCAAAATGATTTTTAAGTAAAACTTTGTAAGAATATACAACGTGTTAGGTAAGTGGTATAACATGCCCGCGGCTACCCATGTAATTTTGGCCATGTAAACATATTGGTGGTATTAAAAAGTCAAAATTAATTATCAAAAATTTCCATACAAAATTAATTACTTAATTAAGGAAAATTAATTTTGGCAACCCTTACAACCCGCGCAACATCAATTCCGTTTAATTAAATTCCTGATATCCTAGTACAAACTACAAGTGATAACCTAGTAGGTACATACAAGACGTGAAAACGAATAGGTAGGTACTTATGCCGCTGCTGGCGCGCCGTCTTTCCTGAATAAGTAAAAAAAAATAGGTAGGTAGGTACCTACCTAAGTGACGACACTGACGAACACGTCAAGTAGTGCAATTTGTCATGGATGATAACGAGGTTGTGGGTTCGATTCCTGGTTCGGTTCAAAACTTAGAAAATGCGGGTTGCGGTGGTTATTTCAATTATTATCATTTCATGCTATTGATAATAAGTAATAACCAGGACCGACGGCTTAACGTCAACTACTTAGGTACCTACTTGCCGAAACACCAGGGTGAAACGAGATCGATCTCTTGGCTGGTAGGTACACTTACGTAGGTACTTACTGAGAGTTTCTTTACCTACATAAAACTCAAACCTGAAAATCTTACGATATGAATGACCGACGCAGAACTCAAACCGAGAACCCGAGATTCGCAACCGAAAATCACTAGAAAACTTACGTAGGTACCAATTTTTATGTTAGCCTAGTACCGACTACCTACCCATAAAAAGACTCTTTACAAACGTTGTAAGGCGGCGCGCCGCCTTTGACAAATGCCGCCAAGATGCCAATACTCAATTTGATTATTTTCGGAAAGTTGTAATAATTATTGTATTTTACGAAGTAGGTTCAAGGTTTACTGGCCTGTGTACGAGTATTCCCTACCTAGGTACCTAGGTAGGTACTCATAAATAAACTAACTAACTGGCGAAAAAAACTCGGGCTAGGTAGGTACCTACCTAGGTAGGCCGAATCACTGGTTAAGGTAGTCCCTGCACGGCCGCGAAAAGTGTGCTGGAATACGAGCGATGCGTACAGTGCCAACAAACAAAGCCAGCTCGCTCGCAAAACCATCGTGCAAACTCCATCTCTGTTCAACGTTCGCCACACCGTCCAATGACTGACATCAAGAACTGCTCCAGCACGGCGAGTACCTACTAGTGGTTGGGTTTTCCTCGAAATGCTGCAGAATTTCTTCTTCCAAACGAGTAGTCGATGTTGAAGGCCGTCCTTCACCATCGCGCCGGTAAAGGAACCGGTGGTGTGAAGTCTATGGACTAAATTCCGGAAACACGTAGGTATGCGACGAAACTCGAACTCTTGTTTTATTTGGTCTACCGGAAACATACTGTTCATCGTACAACCTTCGGGCGTCCATCAATACACCATTACAAGCACCCACACACATAATCATGTCATAATATTGCGCGTTAGTGTAACTCATTATTTCACCCTTGTATGACGACTTCACAGTTCAAACTTCAATGAGAAACTAAAAAATAACAATTAAAATAGCTAACATGAACTTCGGATTTCGGAAGTCTTCAAAGAACAAAACGAAGTTAAGACCCGTTTACACTTTGACTAGTGCTTATTCAGTGATTTAGTGCGCTCGGTCTGACTCGACTGATGATTTACTAACGTATGTAAGTCAGTTTATAAGGACTAAGGAATGGCGATTCTTTCCAAAAAAGATCGATTTTTAACTTGATTTGAATCGAAGTCTGATGAAACGATTCATAAAACAAGCTATAATTTAAAAATTAAAAAAACCCGACTGCCATACTAAAAAACGAACTAAAAAATTAATAAACTACCACCGTACCACTTACAGTGTAGTTGTTATTTATTTTGTTTTTCATGATTTGTCACTCCAAATTGATTTAAAACATATAGATTGTATACATTTTCGTACTCGCCTTTTAAAGTCCTTTATTTTGATACCCCACTCGAGGGTCTTGAAGAAAAAAATTTTTTTCAGCCCGCACATTAAAGTGCATAACATTCGCCATTTTGATTTTTTATGAATTTTATGTACCCAGTAACATTTGCGCCGTCAAGACAAATCTAATGACGTATAATTTATCAAAATAGGTTGAGCCGTTAAGTAGTTACGAACTGACATAGGAAACGGTCATTTTCTACGATTTATCACTCCAAATTGTTTCCAAATATATAAATTTATACATTTTCGTATTTGCCTTTTGAATCCCTTTATTTTGATACCCCACTCGAGGGTCTTGAAGAAAAAATTTTTTTTCAGCTCGCACATTAAAGCGCATAAAGTCCGCCATTTTGATTTTTTTTTTAATTTAGGTACCCTATAACACTCGCGTCATTGAGACAAATCTAATGACGTATCATTTATCAAAATCCGTTGAGCCGTTGATTAGTTACACGCGGACATAGGAATGGACATACATACACACAGGTGAAACACATAACCCAGTCGGGTAAAAAAAGATCGATTTTTGAAAAAAAAATTTTGATCGATTTCTCAAAGACCTCTATTCGCGATCGCGATATATTGAAAAAAAAAAATCTATTTTTTAAATCGAAATGTAGTACTGAATTGATTTTCTAGGCTGAAATCCACTAGATCGATTCTCGATTATCGATTAAAATTGGCTAAAACGGATTACTACCCCGTTTTATGAAATGTTGTAGTTTTATACGAATTCTTATAAGTAGCAGCTAAGTCTGGGTTAAAAGGATAACCTGGCGTTTCTGCAAACGGGTCTAATCGCATTTGGATCTGCAGAAAGTAATGAAAGAAATATCAAATGTGGCGCTGTTGGAAATCGAAGAATACGTGGAATAAGAATACGCTCTTTTTTATTCTACTTCGCTAATCAGTAATCACTGATCACTAGCAATAATCACTAAACAAAGTGTAAAACGACCTTAAGTCATACGAAGCTTCGTCAATGTTCGTACCTAAAACGCTGTGTTTAGGTATACCAGTTTATGCTGACCCTGGTATTTAGGCTACGACTCAAATAATAGCTATGCGACAGCGATGCTATAAAATATTCTAGTAACGACAAAACAGCGCATAACATAGACCAATGCATTTGAAATGTATTAAGTATTTAATAATTTTAATAAGTCTGCTATCGACTTTTTATCTCTCGGTAGTAAGACGGGCGGCATCAGCGGTAATAATGCAATTAAAGATGGAACGCGCTGAGCTGATCTTTTTGGATATTGTGCACCATGATCATATTCCATTACAGTCCAGAATGTTAAATCTTTTAGCGTTAGGCTCGACTTTGACGATAAACGGCTCGAATTTGACTCTAGTAAAAAGCGACTCACAATTCATTTCTACAGCAGACCACATCTCATAAAAGAAAAGAGTCATTCGCAGAAACAAAATCAAGATTTAAGAAGAATTTCACATAAATTTCGATTTATCTCTCCATTCTTATCAATTTCAATGCAATAATTGAATAGCTATTTAAAAATTACATCGACTCGATATTTTCGCTTCTGTACTGTAGTCATATCTTTATCTTTAGCTTGAAGTAGGTAGGAATAGAATGAATAGAAAATAATATCGTTTCGGAATTATTACACCTATCCTAAAGCTAAGCTGTGTCTACACTGATCAAAATTCGATAAACGTTCAACACTGCTGTTGCCTTGGTGGTTTTTTTTTCTCAAGTCCTTTTTATTCCCATGTACCATTGCCCCATCGCATGCAATCTATCATGCACGAGAATTTCTTAATGTCATACTCATTGCTGAGGGTCGTGATCCATGGTAGGGGTTTTTTTGAGATTATTATGCGGTGGGCTTTCAGGGCTTACACTAGAAAATAAGAAGAATGTCGAAGCATAATGAGGCACAAAAATCTTACGATTTATCCGACATACAGTAACAAATTCGGGTGCAATAAAAGGAGTAAACATAATTTACGTGCAAGTACGGCCTCGTTGATCTAGCGGTTAGCATGGTTAGCACGTTAAGCCTGTGCCCAGCTGTGGGACGTTAATGGGCTGTAGTGGGGTGGTAGATAGCATGCACGTATTTGAAACTAGGTAATGTACAAGAAAAAAAATTGAATGTGTACGCAGCTTTACACAGTTACAGCGACGCCCATTTTGTAGGCATTATTATTATTTCATAGGTAAAGATTTTTCATTGGTCGATAATTTTTTGGCGGGAAAACGGTTCACCAATCACGTAAAATTAAAGGTGGTCTTTGACCTTACAGTCAAAGTAGGTCAGGTTTTACTCAAATTAGGTCAGGTTCAATGTCATCAATGACTCTAGCAGCTGTTTAAGGGTTGTCACCGAGGAGTTTTAAGAAATTTCTGAATGTCCTCATAACTTCCACTGGTATCACGCTACGAGGGTCGTTATATTTTTTCGGGCATACACACATCAGTCCTAACCTCAGCCTGCCGGGATGTTATGGGACTTACCCAACACGTTGTATATAAAGTATAATACATTTCCAGAAAGCTTATCTTCTGAAGATATTCAATCAACTAAAATGTTTGTACTTTTATGTTAACGTTTATGTTAAAATAATTATTAAATAAAATAAGGTGAAAAAAAGTATTTTTTAAGTTCATTGAGACTTTTAACAGTTATCCACGTCTCCCCACGCTTTACATTTGATGTTGATTTGTAGTCTAGTTATTCATAAAAAACATTTATTAAAAAAAAGCTGCGCATATTTGCGCCTTTTGAAGTTATCGGTGAAAATATGAGAGAAGTCAGAAAACGGGAAACCATTATTAGTCTAGTCACCACGTTCTTTTCAGGCAAACTTTTTTCAGGAGTCTTGGAAAAATATGAGTTAGGTGTTGTTCGATTCGGAATAGCATGTACTAGTTGGTTTAAAAAAAAATCAAGTTTCGTTTACAAAAATTGCAAAAGATGTAAATAATTAACTTAAAAAGGAGGGTTTAGTTTTTTGCAAAAATCTCAAAACTTATTAAGATTATTCCAATATAGAAAAAAATTCAAAAAGAAGAAGAAATTTCCTAAAAAAATTGTTACTTGCAGAAGTGTAAGACTAATATTTATAATGTTCCCAGAGAAATGCAAATACGTATAAAAACGGATGCGCGAGCCACGCCTACTTCGGACACTTTATCAATAACAATTATTTAAACATACTAAATATAAAATTTAAGAAATGAAAAAATTCAGGGACTTACTGAATAGCTAAATAAACAATAATCCGCGGGATTTTTTTTTATCACAATTTTTCAATTAGTTATGCAATAGTTTAATTAATAAATTTTGGCTGCTTGAAAATGAACATTGCATGTGTGATAATTGCTAAACTTTAAACTTGAGATTTTTTTCCTTTCTTGGAGCTATTTTTGAAAGTCTTCAAAATAGATCTCCGTTGGATAAATTTAAAAAAAATCATTTTTAAATTTTTTACTAAAAATTTTAGTAGTTGCAAAATTAAAAGCTTAAATTAATCATCGAAAAAAAAACGATTATTCAATGACTCCTGGACCGATTTGGCAAATTTTTCTTTTGGTTTAAAGAGTATACTTCATAGGTGGTTCCACGATCATCAGGTTAGGATCTGATGATGGTATCCTAGAGAAATCGAGGGAACTCTTCAAATTTTATAGTATATTGAAATCGGTTTTTTTTTTTAATTATAGCTTGTAGTTTTATAATTAAGAATAAAATAATTATGTTTTGTACACATTACAAATAGAATTTATACATAAAAAAATAATAAAGGTCATTTTTGGCACTCTGAATTTTAATTTAATTTTTTAATATTTTTTATTAAAATCAATTATATTATAAACACATCACATTTGAAGCCTTATATACTACTCTATATTTGTGCAAAATTTCACAGTAAAATCTTTAGTAATAAAAAAGTTATCGATTTTTGATCCGAAACACACCTTTATTTTCCATAGTGTGTTGCCCTCATTTTTTGGTATGTTCTAAGGATAGAATATCAATGTATAAACAATATTCTATTCTATTCTATTCTAAATGAATTTGCATCATTTAATCATTCAGGTACTTTTGAATCGCTAATTGAATCTACCACTGGTTCAGAATGCCGTTCCTACCGAGAAGAACCAGCAAGAAACTCGGCGATTGCTCTTTTTAAAATAACAATATAACAATTTTATGATATGTACATAATTGAATTGCCGTCTCACGCATTGCGCATTGACATTATATTGAAACATCAGTTTCGATATGTACTATGATATGATACTACCTATGTAGTCATTTGGGGGCCTTCACTATAGGTACTTATCCGACTAGACCCTTTCAGTTTTTCACAGCCACTTTATTCAGAAACTTAAGATAGACAAACGGTTCGTCTATCTGTTGTTTTTCTATGGACCCGTAAAAAGCAATAAAGTAAAAAATAGTTAATGCATATTAATTGTTCTGATCAATGAATGAAGCAACGCACCTTTAAATTGAAGGCGTGAGTAGTGGTGGGATCCGCCGGTTCCATCGTGAACTGGCAGCCAGCTGCGGACGTGTCCACGGCCGCGGTGTACGCGGCCACCTGCTCACCAGCCTGGCCCACTATTCGCCAGTACTCCTCTGCTACATCGTCACATTTGACTGCACTGGGATTACAGAAGAACAGACGTGCTGTAGCGTCATCGACCTAAACAGACAATATTAATATAACCACATTTATACCGAGCTATTAAAGCGAGCGAGTCAAGCGAGCAATGATCCCATAGATATTTCGAATTTTTTTTTTTATCTTTTCTTTTCGAAAAAGTCTATGGGACCAATTTGAAATCATCCTCAGCTGTCGATTAAAAAAAGAATCACGCAAATCGGTTAAGTAATCTCGGAGAAATTGGTAAAACAAGTAAATTTACATGGAAAATGTACCTCCGAACGGACGCTGTGATGTCATGCTCGAGAGAGAAATTTTGCGTTAAAATACATGAACTTAAATAATTAATTTCTCGGTCATTTATTGATTGATTTCAAAAAAAAAACTTCACTGATTTATTAGTTTTAATCTATATTTTAATATAATTGTTTTTAATACTAGATGATGCCCACGGCTTCGCCCGTGTGGATTTAGGTTTTTAAAAATCCCGTGGGAACTTTTGATTTTCCAGAACAAAAAGTAGCTTATCTGTAGAAACCCGTCCCCAAAACGGAAAAATCCCGTGGGATCCCCACGATTTCGGAATACAATTCCTTACAGCATCAGGGTTGAAGAGTTGGATATGTACCTACTCGAGTTCATTCAACGATAAAGTCTTTAATTGGTACCCCCAATATCAATTTAAATAACCGAAAGTTTCAAAAACCCATTAGTTTTGGGGATTAGGTCCCCTACAGCATCAGGATTGAGGAGTTGGAATCCAAATTTTTTATAGAACAGGGTCGCAATGTTTCTCTATCGATTAAAAAAAAAATTACGCAAATCGGTTCAGAAATCTCGGAGATATCGGTGTACATATGTAGAAAAACACAACTCCTCCTTTTTTGAAAGTCGGTTAAAAGTAGCCTATGTTACTCCCTGGTTAATTCTCTACTTGTATGTGAAGGTCCCGTCAAAATCGGTTCAGCCGTTCCGAAGATTAGCCCGTTCAAACAGACAGACAGACAGACAGACAGACAGACAGACAAAAATTTTAAAAACGTGTGATTCGGTTATGGTAGCGTTCAAATAACTATATGAGCTTAATATGAGGTAGTTATTTCGATATTACAGACAGACACTTCAATTTTATTTATTAGTATAGATGATATTTTCAACATCAGGAAACTTCCTCATTATCTACATTATCGAATGTTACGAGACATTAAGAAGAAAGAAGAACAAGAAGATGTTGTACAAGAGATTGGCAAAACGTCTAGAAGTATCAAAGATGTAAAGTGGAGTAAACTTTATAAGTTCTGGACAAAATATTTCTCCTTTCTAACAATTTTGTTGCAATGGATTGTACCAATATTGGTTGCTCTATTTATGTATCCGATGGAAGTCAAAGAGATGTCAATGTATGAATTGAGAAGCCTAGAAGATTCTTGTTTGGCTACATTTCATTTTAGCAGCTGAAATTGTAAGACAAACTATACAGACTTTGATAATATAACCATAGAACTACGTAAAAACTTGATAACTCCAGTTAATTATCTAGAAGCTATAGAAAAGGTACAACATAACGAGAACACATCGATGCAGATTGATTTAGTTTTAAGCAATGTAGAATAGAATAGAAAAGTTTTTTATTCAAATAAACTTTTACAAGTACTTTTGAATCGTCAATTGAATCTACCACAGGTTCGGAATGCAGTTCCAGCCGAGAAGAACCTGCAAGAAACTCAGCGGTTGCTATTTTGAAAAATAACAATATAACAGTTATTAATGTACATGATTGAAATGCCGTCTCGCGCATTGCTGGAACGAATGAATCTACCTCTGGTTCGGAATGGTGCTTACAATTCTACACATGTGAAGAAGGGCAGACAAAAGTAGCCCCATTTCCGACGGTGGAACCCGTTCACGAGCATGACGCATGATCCAGCCATTGCTTCGCTCAACCATATTCGAGGGAACGTAACAACGTGTTTAATATTTATTTTAAAATTTTGCAGAATATAAACAATGTGTTTAATATTCTGCAAAATTTTAACAATCACACAGATTTTCAGTACACAAACTTGACTAAATCGTTGCGTCAACCGAAATTTGTTGATAAATGTATGAAAATGTGTTTTACGGATAACAAAAATATGCTAGTTTATATGTTTGTGTTGGCGATTATAAGTTATTTTGTTCCTATTACACTTTCAACAATAATTTTAACCAAAATTCACAGTATGGATGTGAATAAGCCAAATGCTAAAACGTTTGTCACTAGAGAATTATTGTATAATGTATTGTTTTGGACACCCATTATGTTTGATACTTTTTTGTCATGTGTTCTTTCACGATGCATGGTATGAGGACATCGTTGCTGAATGTTGTGGCAAATGTATATCAAGCTGTTAGGAATTTTGTGCAAACAAGATATTTTAAAGAAAACACAATTGTTCCTGTGTAAGATGTTTTAAACCTTTTTGACTTTTTGCCTCTACCAACATAAAAGGTTATTATTGTTTTATAATTGATAGAAGTTTGATTGAGTTAGCGCCAATTGTATATTGGTTAAAATTAAAGGTTAGAGTTAAAGTTAAATTTGACCCAAAAATGTAGTAGTTTTTATAGTGATTAACTTTACCTGTAACCTGCATGTTAAAGTATTAACCGCCTTAATAACTATCCTTAGTGGAAAACTTTTTATTTATTTATTTATTTTTTAATTAGTTTTTTTACGCAATTTGACCTCTGATATCTTAATTTTATGTATATTTGATGTAAAACTTTGTATACAATGAGTACAAAATTACTTTACTATAATCAGCTAACAGCGTCAAATTTGTAGGCACAACACCACACAAATTCACCACAAAATAAACTCAACGATTGTTTTGTTCCGACACCGGAGCATCTTCAGGAGATGTCGACTTTACAACGGACGATTGCAAAGATTCTATCGAACATGTAAAACTTTGGAAAATTATATTTTTAAAGTTCATTCTCATTCTTGATTTGGCCTATTTTATAATCTTTTACTGGTTAATTCTTTGACCTATTAAAAATTGTAAGTAGGTATGTAATATATATATCAGTGAATGCATTGTATCGCTTATTTTAGACAGACATATTCAATTTCCATTAATCTAGGATTATCTTGATGATACAGTGGGTTCCGAAATTGTTCCTATGAAGCCACCAAGAGAAAAGGATTTCAACTCTTTATTAATAGATATTAGTTATAATAATTAGGACCAACAATTTAACACACTCTCCAAGGGTTGGGAGAATATATAATGGCCAAATTTTGGCATCCATTTCGAATTTTCATGTTGTTAAATTGGACGACTTATTTACAACAGTTATTTCATTTGGGCCAGGAGAATGTTCCCTCACAAATTAACTGTTTTGTTAAGCGTCGTTTAGAAGTGAGCTTTTTAAGGGCCGTGATGATTCTAGGTTTTGTGGATCACTGCAAGTTTAAGTAGTTATATGGCCTTCGTGCTTTAATAAGATTAGGTTAGAAACAAAATGCAACTCACCGGATTGTCAAAAGAATACACAAACTCATCCTTGTAAACCAATTGCTGCGGCGCCGGTATTTTGATTTTGGAATGCGGTGTTAGAACACAGATCACTAATATACTGTGTTAGAATATCCAACATTGTCATCTTTTGAGATGTGATCGCTGTAAGATTTTATTATTAATTTATCTTTTTTTTATCGAGCTCAGTATTAACCATAGAGATAATAATAATAAGTAGAGTAGGCATACCTACCTTAAAAACGTGCCAAAAATACACTCACACACGCACAATCCTGTAACATAAAATGGCGCGTGTTCATTGTGATGTCTCAAGTTGTGCGTGTGTGAGTGTTCATGTATACATTTTAGGGAGGCCATCTTAAGGGAAGTTGCAATAAAATTTCTGCCACGATCTGTTTTATTGTTATGTTTAAAAATGTAGTGTTGTCTCTTACACACTTATGAAAATTTTGATAAGCTTAAGCTATTTTCCGATCCACTATTTTCTATAGGACATTATGCCAAGTCCTCTTCTATAGGTTCATGGTATTAACAGAAGCGAGTAGCCACAGAACAAAAATACTCTCTAACGAGAGAAGAATGAAAACTCCATAGAAAAAAAATGAGAACAGTTCAGCGCCATCTAGATTCAGCCCACCAACAACTCTTTGACGTACCTATCTACCTACCTACTTTACCTAAATAATATTTTTAGATATGGCATTTTGACTCGAGAGAGAACTGGTGAAATAAAATACACCAAGTTCTCTTTCGAGTCAAAATGCCTTATCAATAAAGTTTTAGTTAGGATTCAAAATAAAACAACAGGTTTTCTTTCTAACAATGCACATTTATTTATGTGTAAGGATTTTTTTTGAGTGCGGTGGCTGACACTTCTTCTGAAAACGATTTATTTTCCAAATACATACAAAATCTTTTTAAACATAATATGTATGATACGCTATTTACAATGCTGTTAATATTTTCATATTCAATTACATCACATGGAACAGCAGTTCTTTGTAACTTCCGTTTAGTACAATCAGTAAAACCTCTGTTCAATCACATACTTAGTTCACATCTGAAAAGAAACAATTTTGTTGATTCATCATGATCAACCCATTACCGGCTCACTACAGAGCACGGGTCTCCTCACAGAGTGAGAAGGGTTTTGGCCATAGTGTACCACGCTGGCCAAGCGGATTGGCAGACTAGATTTTGTTGATTAATTGGTACTAATTATTACAAATAATATATACCATAACATAGAAAGTATTTTTACTACCCTATAGGTAATAAATAGTAAACACTAAGGGTGGGCTACCAATATTTTTTTTCCTAACTAGTATCTGCAATGTCTGGAAAATGGTTGACAGTAACACATCAGTATATTCAGCAGAAAATTATAGACATAAGCAGTAAGCACACCTGTTGATATCACTATAAATATCAACTCCGCTCAACAACCGGAATCCTAAGTTGGAATCCTAGATAAGAAAAAATCCTGGAACCCCACTGCAGTTGAATCGTGAACATACACCATCCCTGGACCCACTCAAATACACACGAAAAATTTCATCAGAATCGGTCCAGCCGTTCACGTGTGATGCCGTGACCAAGGAAAATGGGGATTCATTTTTACATCCACCACCACTACAGACTTTTGATGTTCCACTGCTAGGCATAGGCCTCCTCCGGAAGCTTAGACGCGCCACGCTGCTCCAATGGGGGTTGGCGGGCTTTAACGACTATTGTCACATGATAGTGATAATAACCGGGACCGACTGCTTAACGTGCTCTCCGAGGCACGAGGGTGAAACACCGCCAACTACCAACTCCGGGCTGGCACTGAGAAATTCCTGACAGAGAAACCCAGTACCTAACAATTATTTATTTGCCCGACCCGGGAATCGAATCCGGGACCTCGTGATCTGCAGTCGAACATTTTAATATAAAGAAGTATATGGAGGTAGTGTAGATTACCAAAATGTGTAAAAAAAACACAAAATAATATACAATGTTTATTTAACCCAGACTACACACTACTGTCCTATATGTAGGACAGTGAAAATAAAAAAATATATCAAAGTACCCATTTAAATGGTTGATTTCATTTTTTGTGATATGAAGTAAGGAGACTATGTTTATTATAGTAAAAATATAAAATCGACGTTTTATTTACTATTTTTCGATATATTTCACTAAAAAGTGCGCAATAAAAGCGCGTTGCAGAAACGACCCACAAGAGATATGTATAAAAATCTGAAATTTATATTTAGGTTGCAAATTTCACATTTCACATGTTCTGGATAACCTCTTCTTTACTTTGTATAACAATTTTTTTGATATAATATTTCATAAAGTGGAAATAATTTACGACAAAAAGTGGTGGACTATATATAGGACAGTAGGATAATACAGGTAACTTTTTATGTTCGGACCGCTAACTGCTCATGGGATAATGACGCCTTGAACAGCTTCCGATGGTGAGAAAAATGACAGAGGTAACGATAATATGTATTCTACCACTCCTTGTTGACCCCCATTGCCCTACTGAGGAAGGTGATGAAGACAAGGGTGATGAAGATAACGTGGACGCTGAATAACTTGCTACGTAACATATTACTTCAACCTGTAGAAATATCTCTCCAAGTTGAGTATTCCATTAGTGATACCGAAGAGAAATTTGCTGTTAGTTGATCAGCTCAGCGCAAAAGAATTTACGCGTGGAGGAAAAGAGGCATAGCAACATCTTCAGTGGTTTGGCTTGAGGTTCAAGGAGCTTTACAAGATAAACTTCAGATTGACTGGTTCGAAAATTTACATTATTGGTCACACACAAAGTGGGCAATAGAGTCAAGAAATGGCACATGCCATTACTTACAAATAATATCTTTCTGAACGTTTTTGCATGGCAATCTATACTAATATTATATAGCTGAAGAGTTTGTTTGTTTGAACGCGCTAATCTCAGGAACTACTGGACCGATTTCAAAAATTCTTGCACCGTTGGATATTTACGTGATCCCTGAGTGCTATGTCAATTGTCCCAATATGAACGTGATGACAGCTGGAAAGATCAAGGCATAACCAATTCAATCATTTCGTTATTCTTCAATCAAAAGAAAGACTTTACCGTCAATGTCATAAAAATGTTTGACGCGCTGCATAAATTTCATATAGAAGTATGTGCTATGTGTTTTGTAACTTATCATACATAAGTCATCACACTGCAAAATTGATATACTAACATTAAAATTCATTTTTTGTACCCTTTTCATAAATAGATAAATATATTAGGCCGTTTTCAGTTAAGGTCAATACTAACCCTTACTTACTACCTATTATCCTACTGTCCTATATATAGGACGGGCATTTCCCGGAAAACGTTTAGGAAAATATTTTTTTTATTCATTTTAAAGCTAATGCAACTAAAGAAATTAGTTTACTGTAAAGATTTTGAGTAAAAATAGTTTCAGGCTTCATATCAAGTAATACCTATACCCTATCCATCGAGACATGTTAGTACGGTTATCAGAGGCTCGTTTGTGATTGGTCAGTGATGATCCATGACGACGGCCAACGTTCAGATTATTGAACCCAAATTTTATTTCAAAAACATAAACAAGGTTTTAATGTTTAATATAATATTATTTACATAATATTTTGGAGCATTCGAAAAATTAGAATATAAGTTTCACTTCTGCCGTGTGTGAATTGCGCACTTTTTGACGTGATAACGTCTTATAAATCGAGTTACATGCACGAAAAGGCATGACTCATTATCACGTAGCGCGGAACTAAGCGTTCGGCTTGTGACGCATCTATCTCTCTTTGTTTTCTTATGACGTTATCACGCAAAATTATCGTCCGTTAACCGATTTTACAGACAACCGATTTTTTTTTCTTTCTTGTTTCATAAACCCGTGGGGTAGACGGGGTCGCGCGCGTGGCGCGGGCGCGTGGCGCGCAGGCGGGGCCCGGCGCCGCGCCGCCGCTGCGGGTAGGGCCGCTTGTGGTGCGCGTACAGCACGTGCCAGCGCAGCGCGCTCGCGTCCGCGTACGTCTTGTCGCACTGGCGGCAGCCGAACGGCTTGTGCGCAGCGTGCGTCTGGAATACAATACAACAGAAAAGTTTTTAACTTCAAAAAAAAAAGAAAAAAAACCGGCCAAGTGCGTGGCGGGCCACGCGCAGTGTAGGGTTCCGTAGTCACAATCCTCAAAAAACAGATATAATTCCTTAACCTGTGGATATCATGGCTAACTAGGGTTCTAGTTAGCCATGATAGTTTCCCTTTAAAATTGATTATAATATATACTACTGCTGTGAATTTTTCAAGTTCCTATATACTGCCATTTGGCTGATAGAGGGGGGGGGGGGCGACGACGACGACACTTGACTCTAATAAAAATTAGCACTTTAAAACATATTTTACAAACGGATCTAAAAATCGAAAAATGATGTTCCCACACCCACAGTACTCCACACTATGGGGTAGACGAGAAAAACAATATTCATCTCCACTTTACATGTAGGGTACAGGGTAGTAAAATAAAAACCCTCACCCAAATGTGTCTCTTCGAGTTGTTCTTGAGGCTGAACTGCCTCCCGCATACGGGGCACGCGTACGCGGGCGGGCACGCGCTGTGCATGCGCATGTGCGCGTACAGCGCCTGCTTCACGTAGAAGGTCTTGTGGCAAATGTCACACTGGAACTGCTTAGGGCCGTGCGACAGTTGGTGCGTTCGCAGCAGACACATGCTCTGAAACGCGTCACGGAGAGAAGGTGACTACAGTGCGACAAGGATCTTTTGCCACACGAATGACATTATAACCCCCGTCACGTAAGTCGAGCGGTGACCCTCAAGTGCGCGCAGCGTCGTACGAGTGAGCGGGACAATACGATTGGAGAGCCAATTAGCGCTTACGAGGAATCCACGAGAGCTAATCAGTGCTTACGAACGATCCCCACGCCCTCCCTGCGACCCCCTCACACCCCGAGATACCTCATTTTCGACTTCTGCGCATTGAAGGTCACCGGTCGACTTATTTTCCGTGACTTATAGCACAACTTAGTATACTCTGATTTTTAATTCCGTGGAATTCTGACGTTTCTTAATGTTCTTCTTCTTGTTGCAGATTAGGTTCTTAATGTTACCAGAGATAAAACAGTTCCCATAAAAAATATAGTAAATTCAAAAACTTATATAAATAAAAATCAATTGCCGCTTGTAATAGATATGACAAATGCCTGACAGATACTTCAGGTACGTTAGTGTGGGGTAAAATCGAACTTTAAGTGGTAACCCTGTTTAGGGTCTTACCTCTTAGACACAACAGCTGTCAGAATTCCACCGAATTAAAATCAGACTATAGGATTCTTAGGTATGGTAACCCTTACCTGCAAGATGGAGGCATTAGTTCCGATTTTGGCCACGCAAAGGAGAGCAGTGGTATTAAGTCAGTCTATGTATGTTTGTTCCTCTATGGTACTCAAGGGATCAAACGTGTGGGCCGATTTTGATAAGTTGCACGTCGTTAGATTCGCCATGCTAGCGCGAGTGTCAACGAGAACATAAAAATTTTAAAAATTCAAATGACAGATTTTGAAAAAAAAAAAAAAATGTATTACGCAGTCGGGTTTTTTATATTTGTACCAATATTATGCTTGTTATGTTGATAGGGATTTAAAGTAGTTTGGGGCTAAAATCGAACTTGTGGTGGTGGTAACTGGTAACCCTGTTTTTCATACACATATCATTCATAACATTTCATACACATTCCTGTCAGTCACCCTGACAACTGTCAGAATTCCACCGAATTAAAAATCAGATTATAGGCAGGTAGTCATAAAATAAAGAAAAGATTAACTACACAAGCCTGACTGAGATCTGTGCAAGTGTCACTGTTGCGTAGTTTCCATGAGTATCCCTATTATCCTACTTCATTTCAAGCCATACTGTCTCCCGGCTGATGATGGTAATGGTGGTGATGATGGTCGTGGTGAGGGTGATGATGTATAGTGATAGTTGTGATGATGGTCGTGGTGAGGGTGATGGTGATGATGATGGTGATGGTTGTGATGATGGTCGTGGTGAAGGTGATGATGATGATATGGTGGTGATGATGATGGTTATGTTTATGGTATGGTGGTGGTGGTGATGATGATGGTGATGGTTGTGATGATGGTATGGAGGTGGTGATGGAGATGATGATGGTGATGGTATGGTGGTGATGGTGATGATGATGGTGATGGTTGTGATGATGGTCGTGGTGAGGGTGATGATGATGATATGGTGGTGATGATGATGGTATGGTGGTGGTGGTGATGATGATGGTGATGGTTATGATGATGGTATGGAGGTGGTGATGGTGATGATGATGGTGATGGTATGGTGGTGATGGTGATGATGATGGTGATGGTTGATGATGGTATGGTGGTGGTGGTGATGATTATGATTATAATGATGGTATGGCGGTGATGATGATGTGTTTTTGAATATGGTGGTAATGGTGATGGTCATGGTGATGATGTCCAGTGTCACCTTGAACGATTTCCCGCACTGGTCGCACAGACAGGGGGGACCGGGCACTGCGTGGGCTTCTCATCCGGATGCTCTTGACGGAAGTGATGTCTGTACGAGCGGTACCCTCGGAGCTGAATACCACACTGAAAAATCACAAGCGATATTAAATTTAAAATTAAATTTAAATAAATTTAAATTTAAATAAATTTAAATTAAATTTAAAATTTAAAACACCCCCGGACGTTCTCTGTTATGTGGGACAGCCATCTTGGATTTGAAATTTATCATAATGTATAGTATTCTACTAGTCAAGCCCTTTCATTTGATTTGAGGGAGTTGTGAAATAAAACCGGCCAAGTGCGAGTCGGACTCGCGGACGAAGGGTTCCGCATTTAACGGGTTCCCTATTTAACCCCCGCAGGGGTGAAATTTCCAATAATACTTTCTTAGTATGCGAATACATATACAACGTTAGTTTTACTTTGCGCAAAAACCGAAATACGTGTCAAATATTTTTACATTAACAATATTTATACAAAATTTCAAAGAAATATAATGAAAAGTAATGAAGTTATAAGCTTGTTATGTTGCGTCGTTGTCCTCGAAAAAAATGGTCACCGCAAGCCGTCGCCGCAGGGACTAGCGATCGACGCGGGTTGAATGATCGCCGTTGTGTGCCGACCGTCAGCTGATGCGCGGTAAATCGTTGTGTCTAAGCTTGTAGGATTTCAAAATATTTTTGGACAAAAATATAACACTATATAAAAATGGTTGGATTCGATTTTGTTACTGATTCTGAACAAACTACTTTCAGGTTTTGCGTAAAGTAAAACTAACGTTGTATACTAATAAATAAAATTGAAGTGTCTGTCTGTAATATCGAAATAACTACCTCATATTAAGCTCATATGGTTATTTGAACGATACTATAACCGAATCACACGTTTTTAAAATTTTTGTCTGTCTGTCTGTCTGTCTGTCTGTCTGTCTGTTTGAACGGGCTAATCTTTGGAACGGCTGAACCGATTTTGACGGGACTTTCACATACAAGTAGAGAATTAACCAGGGAGTAACATAGGATACTTTTTTAACCGACTTTCAAAAAAGGAGGAGTTGTGTTTTTCTACCTATGTACACCGATATCTCCGAGATTTCTTAACCGATTTGCGTAATTTTTTTTTAATCGATAGAGAAACATTGCGACACTGTTCTCCAAAAAATTTGGATTCAAACTCCTCAATCCTGATGCTGTAGGGGATCTGATCCCCAAAACTAATGGGATTTAGGCACTGTCGGTTATTTAAATTGATATTGGGGATACCAATTAAAGACTTTATTGTTGAATGACCTCGAGTAGGTACATGTCCAACTCCTCAACCCTGATGCTGTAAGGAATTGCATTCCGAAATCTAAGGATCCCACGGAATTTTTCCGTTTTGTGGACGGGTTACTACTTACTACAGATAGGCTACCTTTTGTTCTGGAAAATCAAAGTTCCCACGAGATTTTTACAAACCTAAATACACACGGGCGAAACCGTGGGCATCATTTAGTCATATTATAAAAAGAATCTACTGTGAAAATTTTAAATTTCTAGCTTCAGCGGTTTAGGTTGTGCGTTAATGGTCAATCCGTCAGTCAGTCAGTTAGAACAAGCCTCTTGAAGCTACTATTGAATGAATTATGAAAAATAACTATTAATAACATTTATTAAAAACTTCCAAAATATACATTGACAGATAATACTCGTTGACATCAATAAACCATAGAGATAATAATAATAAGTAGAGTAGGCATACCTACCTTAAAACGTGCCAAAAATACACTCACACACGCACAATCCCCCAACCTAAAATGGCGCGTGTTCATTGTGATGTCTCAAGTTGTGCGTGTGTGAGTGTTCATGTATATATTTTAGGGAGGCCATCTTAAGGGAAGTGCAATAAAATTTCTGCCACGATCTGTTTTATTGTTATGTTTAAAAATGTAGTGTTGTCTCTTACACACTTATGAAAATTTTGATAAGCTTAAGCTATTTTCCGATCCACTATTTTCTATAGGACATTATGCCAAGTCCTCTTCTTGTTGGTCTATGCAATAAACGCGCTAACTATGAAACGTCAACTGTCAAACGTCAGACGGGGTTTCATAGATAAATATAATGATTTTTGACAGTTGCGTTTCGTTCTACGATATCGATTACCCGTCTAACACTACGAACTTGAAATTTTCACATTAGCTTCCGTTTATGATATAGGCGCATACTAAGAAAGTATTGGAAATTCCACACCTAAGGGGGTTAAATAGAGGATGAAAGTTTGTGTGAAAGTCTGCCATTTTTCAAGTTATATCTATGAAAATTGTTATTTGGGCTTTCGATAAAAAATAAAAAATATGAATTTCAGAATTTTTGAAAATTCTATCCCCAAGTGCGTCAAATAGGGGATGAAAATTTAAATGAGACGCCGCGCCGTCACGTTTTCACGTCATTTATCAAATTATACCCATGAAAATTGGTACTATTTTGATTTTCGGTTAAAATAAGCAATAACGTGTTTAAGGAATTTTGGAAAAACTAGCCCCAAGTTGTTTAAATAGGAGATGGAAGTTTGTATGAGATTTTACAGAGCTATTTCTGGTCGTAAATTGTAACAATTTTATTCTACCTTAAAAACCTCCTGAGAAGGTACATCAAAAACTAGTCCTTTTGTGTTATTAGCCTAAGTATGTCACGCTCTCCTTAAACATTTCTGTGGTGGTGTCGTGTGGTGCGGGTTGTTACGTTCCCTCGAATATGGTTGAGCGAAGCAATGGCTGGATCATGCGTCATGCTCGTGAACGGATGCCACCGTCGGAAATGGGGCTACTTTTGTCTGCCCTTCTTCACATGTGTAGAATTGTAAGCACCATTCCGAACCTGTGGTAGATTCATTTGTCGATTCGTAAACGCTTCCGAAAGTTTATCTGAATAAAATTATGATTACTTATATAAATGATAAAAAGGCGTGGATTTGACTCGTTCCAGCAATGCGCGAGACGGCAATTCAATCATGTACTTAACATAAAATTGTTATATTGATATTGTAAATTTGGAAAAGAGCAACCGCCGAGTTTCTTGCTGGTTCTTCTCGGTTGGAACGGCATTCCGAACCAGTGGTAGATTCATCTGACTATTCAAAAGCACTTGTAAAAGTTTATTTGAATAAAAAACTTTTCTATTCTATTCTATTCTATTATCGCCAAAATCTGAGAAATACTCGAAATTTTCGCGGTTTTTTCGATTTTTGACAAAGTTACATTCGTCGCTCGATGTCACAAACTTGGATTATTCATTGGGCCAAGATCATAAACAAGTCTGTAAAAAATCAGAACTATACGATTTGACGCAACGCAAGGTCGGATCTTTAAAGTTACTGGACTATAAATTTTTATAATTAAACAAGTATAAATTAAAAATTTAAAAACCCCCGACATTCGCCATTTAGTGGTGGCGGCCATCGGCATATCATCGGCGGCATTGTGTCTACTAGTCAAGCCCTTTCATTTGATAACCATATTGAGGGAGTTGTGTAAAAATATGCAATCCGCCATTTTATGGCGGCGGCCATCTTGGATCGATTTTCATCAAACAGAACACTCCCGATTAATTCACCTTTCCAACAAAAAAAAAAACCGCATTCAAACCCGTTTAAGCGCTACGGGGGAACAGACAGACAGACACACACACACTCGCACGCGCGCACACACACACACACACACACACACACACACACACACACACACACACACACACACACACACACACACACACACACACACACACACACACACACACACACACACACACACACACACACACACACACACACACACACACACACACACACACACACACACACACACACACACACACACACACACACACACACACACACACACACACACACACACACACACACACACACACACACACACACACACACACACACACACACACACACACACACACACACACACACACACACACACACACACACACACACACACAGACATTACCTGTTCGCAAACGATTTTCCCCGGATACTTGCTGCGCGACTTCCTCACGCGGTCTTTTGCCGGATTGTTGCGGGTCTTGCTGTCAATAAAAACAATCAAACTAATCTATACTATCGATACTAATATAGTAAAGCGAAAGAGTTTGTTTGTTTAGAATAGAATAGAATAGAATAGAAAAGTTTTTTATTCAAATAAACTTTTACAAGTGCTTTTGAATCGTCGATTGAGTCTACCACAGGTTCGGAATGCAGTTCCAGCCGAAAAGAACCTGCAAGAAACTCGGCGGTTGCTCTTTTTAAAAATAACATTATAACAATTATTATTATTAATGTACATGATTGAAATGCCGTCTCGCGCATTGCTGGAACGAGTTAAATCCAAGCTTTTTTATCGTTTATATAATCTTCAGTTGTATAATAAGCTTTTTTTATGAGCATACTTTTAAGAAAGTTCTTAAACTTGTGTAAAGGCAAGTCTAAGACATATTTTTTATTCGGATAAACTTTTACAAGTGCTTTTGAATCGACAAATGAATCTACCACTGGTTCGGAATGGTGCTTACAATTCTACACGTTAAGAAGGGCAGACAAAAGTAGCCCCATTTCCGACGGCGGCACCCGTTCACGAGCATGACGCATGATCCAGCCATTGCTTCGCTCAACCATATTTGAGGGAACGTAACAACCCGCACCGTGGTACATAATATAATATATTATGTACCACGGGCGAAGCCGGGGCGGACCGCTAGTATTATTGTAAAGGCGAAAGTTTGTGTGTATGTATGTACGTATGTGTGTATATTTGTTATTCTAACGCCGCAACTACTGAACTGATTTGGCTGAAATTTTGAATGGAGATAGATTATGGCGTGACTTAACACTAGGCTACTTTTTATCCTGGGAAAAACAACAGTTCTCGCGGGATTTTGAAAAAAAAAAAAACCGAAATCTACAGCTGCAGGTATGGGCAGATTACTGTAGCAAACTTCCTTGAAAGTAGGTATAAAGACTGGAAAAGGGAGCGGGAACGGAAACCGGAAATCCACGATTCCCTCGGGATTTGTGAAAAACCGAAATTCACGTTGGCAAAGCCGCGGGCAGAAGCTAGTAAACAATAATATCCTCTCGACCGAATTTCGGCTACGGCGGCCAAAGTAAAAACCGACAATACAACAGCAATGTACATATTATATCGAACTAAGTCGATGGCTTTCATGTAACTAAGTTAGAGAATATAGCTCGGCTGGACCCTGACCGCTCTGAGAGGAGACCCGTGCCCTATAGGGGGCCGGTGATGGGTCGATGATGATTATGATGATGATGATGACCTTGATGATGATGATAATGATGATGGTGATTATGATGATATCGACGACGACGATGACGACGAAGAAGAACACTTTGAGAGGAGACCCGTGCCCTGTAATGGGCCGGTGATGGGTTGATGATGATAATGACGATGATGATTTATTTATTTGATACACCAACAACACAGGTTAATTACAGGTGTATACAGCATTATAATTATAGGCTCCTAAATAATAAATATTAGAATTGAAGAAACAGTTAAATTTTAACTAATAGAAATTTACATTTGTGTGACAAAATCTTTATATACCAACAAGGTGATGTCAAAAATTACGTTACAATACAATATAATACAACATACATTAAAATTAAGTCATTACAAATATTATTAACAAATACAAAATACAAAACAAAATTATTAAAAAATATTATTCATGCAAGTAAATTTTGTAAGCGAATCATGAAAGATATCAATGTCAGGGCTGGTTATATTGTTGTAGCTACTAACGATTCGGTTCATAGGGGAGAATTTGCCTAAATTACTTTTGGATGAGCTACACGAAAAGATGGTTTTAAGAGGGTGTCTGGGAAGTCGCCTAGGGACATTTATGTTTATTTGGTTCAACAAGTCGGGGGAATCTAACTTATTGTGGACTATTTTATAAAGAGTTATTAGATCAGCCACAAGCCTTCGTTTTTCGAGGGATTGGATTTTAAAGTGATGTAGACGTGTTTCATAGCTAGCTCTATATGGACAGGAGTTGTCTTTGAAGGCCAGGTACCTGGTGAAGGAGCGCTGAACTCGCTCTATTCTTGTAATATGCGTTTTGTAATGCGGGTTCCATACTGGGACTGCGTATTCCAGGATACTGCGAGTCAACGCATTAAATATTTTTATGACGCAGTCGGTTCTTCTGAAATCAGTTGTGTTACGCTTATGAATCCCAGCAATTTCCACGCTCTAGAGACAATTTGGTTTATGTGTTCTATGAAAGTTAATTTACTATCGACCATAACACCGAGGTCCCTAATGACTGATGATGATGCCTAATGATGATGCCCTATGTCCAGCAAAGGCGGCTAACAGTGTACTCACTCACCCGGGAATTGCGTGTTTGGGCGCCACCTCCAAGTGCTGTTTATACGCCGTCTCAGACGCGAAGCGCATGTCGCACTCCTCGCACAGCGGACCGTCTAGGTTCTGCAACACATAGGTATATTTTTAACCGACTTCAAAAAAGGAGGTTCTGTATTCGACCCGTATGTATGTACATAGGTCGCGCTTATTTCAAAATTGAATGAACCGATTTTGATAGTTTTTTTTTCAGCGGGTGATAGTCTCGCCTCACCTGCAGGTCTTCGTTGCGGTGCTTCAACCGGACGTGCAGCCGCAGCCCTGCGTCGTTCAGGAACGCGTACCCGCACAGCGCGCACACCGCGTCGGTGGGGTGCGCTACCCGCAGGTGTAACATGTACCCGCTCTTTGACCTGCAATCATAAGATGAAGTCGTACATTACTGCATGAGACCGGGAGGTAAGTGTTTTCTGGTCGAGTGTGAGTTATGCCTCCTCTACATGACTGCAGATGCGTCCGCGGACGCCCGCAGATGTACCTATCACCACGAGCTGTCCACACGTGCAGACGTGTGGACAGCTCGTGGTGATACTGATCTACCTGCTCGACTGATCGACCTGCAGCGGTCGATCAGTTTAGGTTCATTCTTGACAAACGCAACACGCACGTATAAAAATGGATATTAAGACCGTAGCTGCAGCTATTTATTTATTTAGTACTTTTAATTACTACGTGAGTGTGCATCCTCGGTGCTCATAATATTATTAGCCATTTAAACAAGAATTAAACCGCAAGAAGCACGCGTGCACTCAATCGCAACTCCGATGAAACTGATGCGTCGCCGTATGCGTAGATGAGGCTTTATAGACGTCCTCGCCAAGGCTCGGCCGTCTAAAGCCGACGTAGACGACGTATAGGGGATAATTTGTGCATCTGTTGTAGGTATTTAACGTCCGCAGACGTGTCCGCCTCGAATCCGATTGTTGGCGGTTTTTGTGGCACAGATCAAAGGGTTTCGGCGCGGACTTCCGGCGTCTGTCCACACGTCTGGCGACGCATCAGTTTAATCGGGGTTGCGATTGAGAGTGCACGCGTGCTTCTTGCGGTTTAATTCGTTTAAATGGCTAATAATATGAGCACCGAGGAAACTTTTATTGAGCTATATCAAGCTGAAAACTGTTTATGGAACCCCAAAAATAAATGTATAGCTAGCATCTAACACCTTCTTTTTTTCCATTTCTTTTTAATAACTCTACTGCGATGCACACTCACGTAGTAGCTAAAGTACTAAGTATTAATAGCTGCGGCAGCTGCGGTCACGATATCCATTCTTAAACGTGCGTATTGCGTCTGTCGCGAATGACTACGTCGACTACGCAAGAGAAACCCGAAAGCGCGGGGCAAGCAGCTAGTGGCGCCATCTGTTGTGTCTATCCGAAACTAAATAATAATAAACTTTTGCCGCTCGCACGTCGCTTCTCGATTTTTTTCGTATATAAAATTGTAGCCTATGTCACCCGGACCATAACAAAGAATTAATTGACACCTCATTCATCAAAATCGGCCCAGTAGTTTAGGCGCTACGGTGGTACACACAGAATCTCATACTAAAATCGGCCACATACATAGACTGCTAAAATCATAACCCTTCCTTTTGACTTTGCCGTAGTCGAGTGAAAAGAATGACTCGGCCATCGCACGGCAACATAATCATTACACAAGAATAATCTACTATTTTAAATAGTTCAAACATAGCATTAGTGGGCCAAAATACATATGTACGCAAACATAAATAAACAGAGCGCTATAATTAGGTAGATTTTCTTGATCGTAGATTCTATTGCCATATGCCGCTCGCAAGGCTCGGCCGTCTAACTCACACTCGACCAGAAAACGCTTACCTCCCGATCTCATGCAATAATGTACTATATCAATACAGTTGTTAAACATGGCGTACTTTCAGAGGTTATAGTAATGATTCGAAAATTAAATTTTTTGCATAGGCATCTTTGCTTTACGCGGTCGTGACTTTTGTTTTACGATCATTTTGTTTTGCAAATTGCAGTATAGTTTTAAATTTATAAGTTTTATAAAGTTTAGTTGCAAAGAGTTTTCATACATAGAATAAAATCGGATAGATTTTATATGAGGAAAAATTAATGAGTCCGTACCTACGTCTTAGCATTGAATTCTCAAAATTCTCTGATATAAAATACTTTTCATCCATTAACCAGGTAGGTGAAGGTCGTCTTATACAGGAATAGATAGGTCGTCTAGGTCGTCTTAGACTAGTACTTTTAGTGATACTACTACATACCGCATCCGCTGGTTGCACTGCGGACACGTGTATGTGGTCCCCTTGTGAATGCTCGCGTGGTTCTGCGCCGAAGTGCTGCAACATAATATGTATTAGATAATTATACTAGCTGATGCTCGCGACTTCGCCCGCGGTGGATTCATACAAATCTCATACTTATTTATTTATTTGGACGACTGTTACATCAATAAAAAAAACTATACAAATACACATAATTAGAGCGAGGCCGCACTGCGAAATATTATTCGCGCGGTTTATTTTCCGTATATTAATATATTTTTTTCGCGAATTTTAAATCGCAAGTGCGTGTAGCTTCATACATTTCCATGTCACAGAATTCTGCGAAAAAAATCGCGCGAATAAATTTCGCAGTGCGTGCCCGGCCTTAGATGCAAACTTTCATACCCCATTTAACCCACTTGGGGTAGTTTTTCTAAGATTCCCTAAACACTTAATTCTTTATTTTTAAACGAAAACCTAAATACCAATTTTCATGGATATAACTTGATAAATGACGTGGAAAACGACGGACTCTCATACAAACCTACATCCCCTATTTGACCCACTTAGGGGTAGAATTTTCAAAAATCCTGAAACATGTATTTCTTTTTTTTACAGACACTGCAAATACCGATTTTCAGGGATATAACTTGAAGAATGACTTTCATACAAACTTTCATCCTCTGTTTTATCCTTATAACTGCCTCGTTGGTCTATTGGTTAGCATATTCGACTGCAGATCACGAGGTCCCGGGTCGGGCAAATAATTGTTAGGTATTGGGGGTTTTCTGTCAAGAGATTCTCAGTGCCAGCCCCGAGTTGGTAGTCAGCGGTCACCCCCGTGCCTCGGAGAGCACGTTAAACAGTCCCGGTTATTGTCACTGTCATGTGACAATAGTCGTTAAAGCCCGCCAACCCGCATTGGAGCAGCGTGGTGGGTCTAAGCTCTAAATCCCTCTCTTCTATGAGAGAGGGATTTAGAGCATAGACCCACTTAGATTTAGGGACGTTATAAGGCTGTAGTGGTGGTGGATAAAAATGAATGCCTATCCTTGGTCACGGCATCACGCGTGAACTGCTGGACCGATTCTGATGAAATTTTTTGTGTGTATTTGAGGGATGGTTTATGTTCACAATTGGACCCGGTAGGTGGCGTTGCAGTCGGGTTCTAGGATTTTTATTACGAACAGATTTAAATGAATTTTTTGCGTGTAAGTTAGTCCCTAGGGGTTTTAGATTCAAAATAATTGGACACGGTAGGTGGCGCTGCAATCGGTTTTAGTTCCAGTGCAGGACAAAGTCTGCCGGCCCCACTAGTATTATTATAAATGCGAAAGTAACTGTCTATACCTGCATTTTCTAAACAATACTACAGGTAAAATAACATATCTATTATATACTAGCGGACCCGGTAGACGTCGTCCTGCCGGGTGACATACCGACATCAGCGCCATCTACCGAGACCCGGTAGGTTACCTGTACCTACCCGGTGATTGTGTTTTCATACCATCTAGGAACTCATTGAAACATACACACAAAATTTCATCCAAATCGGCCCAGCCGTTAAGGAGCAGTTACGTGACAAATACACGTACAGAACAATTATATACATAGGTATGGGTGGGAGAGTTTACCGTATCGACGGGATGAACATTAAATGTTTGACAGTTATCAAACGCATGAACACTTTGTATGGGAAAATGTATTTTCATTTATTTAATTTTTTCGTCAATTTTTCAATGTTTTTAATAGTTATTCAGCTGCTATTCGAGACGAAGACAAATACAACGAATTAAAAACCATGAAAATCGGTCCAGCCGTTCTCGAGTTATAAGTGTTCGAACAAACACGACTTTGTTTTTTATATACAACGTGTTGGGTAAGTCCCATAACATCCCGGCAGGCTGAGGTTAGGACTGATGTGTGTATGCCCGAAAAAATATAACGACCCTCGTAGCGTGATACCAGTGGAAGTTATGAGGACATTCAGAAATTTCTTAAAACTCCTCGGTGACAACCCTTAAACAGCTGCTAGAGTCATTGATGACATTGAACCTGACCTAATTTGAGTAAAACCTGACCTACTTTGACTGTAAGGTCAAAGACCACCTTTAATTTTACGTGATTGGTGAACCGTTTTCCCGCCAAAAAATTATCGACCAATGAAAAATCTTTACCTATGAAATAATAATAATGCCTACAAAATGGGCGTCGCTGTAACTGTGTAAAGCTGCGTACACATTCAATTTTTTTTCTTGTACATTACCTAGTTTCAAATACGTGCATGCTATCTACCACCCCACTACAGCCCATTAACGTCCCACAGCTGGGCACAGGCTTAACGTGCTAACCATGCTAACCGCTAGATCAACGAGGCCGTACTTGCACGTAAATTATGTTTACTCCTTTTATTGCACCCGAATTTGTTACTGTATGTCGGATAAATCGTAAGATTTTTGTGCCTCATTATGCTTCGACATTCTTCTTATTTTCTAGTGTAAGCCCTGAAAGCCCACCGCATAATAATCTCAAAAAAACCCCTACCATGGATCACGACCCTCAGCAATGAGTATGACATTAAGAAATTCTCGTGCATGATAGATTGCATGCGATGGGGCAATGGTACATGGGAATAAAAAGGACTTGAGAAAAAAAAACCACCAAGGCAACAGCAGTGTTGAACGTTTATCGAATTTTGATCAGTGTAGACACAGCTTAGCTTTAGGATAGGTGTAATAATTCCGAAACGATATTATTTTCTATTCATTCTATTCCTACCTACTTCAAGCTAAAGATAAAGATATGACTACAGTACAGAAGCGAAAATATCGAGTCGATGTAATTTTTAAATAGCTATTCAATTATTGCATTGAAATTGATAAGAATGGAGAGATAAATCGAAATTTATGTGAAATTCTTCTTAAATCTTGATTTTGTTTCTGCGAATGACTCTTTTCTTTTATGAGATGTGGTCTGCTGTAGAAATGAATTGTGAGTCGCTTTTTACTAGAGTCAAATTCGAGCCGTTTATCGTCAAAGTCGAGCCTAACGCTAAAAGATTTAACATTCTGGACTGTAATGGAATATGATCATGGTGCACAATATCCAAAAAGATCAGCTCAGCGCGTTCCATCTTTAATTGCATTATTACCGCTGATGCCGCCCGTCTTACTACCGAGAGATAAAAAGTCGATAGCAGACTTATTAAAATTATTAAATACTTAATACATTTCAAATGCATTGGTCTATGTTATGCGCTGTTTTGTCGTTACTAGAATATTTTATAGCATCGCTGTCGCATAGCTATTATTTGAGTCGTAGCCTAAATACCAGGGTCAGCATAAACTGGTATACCTAAACACAGCGTTTTAGTTACGAACATTGACGAAGCTTCGTATGACTTAAGGTCGTTTTACACTTTGTTTAGTGATTATTGCTAGTGATCAGTGATTACTGATTAGCGAAGTAGAATAAAAAAGAGCGTATTCTTATTCCACGTATTCTTCGATTTCCAACAGCGCCACATTTGATATTTCTTTCATTACTTTCTGCAGATCCAAATGCGATTAGACCCGTTTGCAGAAACGCCAGGTTATCCTTTTAACCCAGACTTAGCTGCTACTTATAAGAATTCGTATAAAACTACAACATTTCATAAAACGGGGTAGTAACCCGTTTTAGCCAATTTTAATCGATAATCGAGAATCGATCTAGTGGATTTCAGCCTAGAAAATCAATTCAGTACTACATTTCGATTTAAAAAATCGATTTTTTTTTTCAATAAATCGCGATCGCGAATAGAGGTCTTTGAGAAATCGATCAAAAATTTTTTTTCAAAAATCGATCTTCTTTTATGAATCGTTTCATCAGACTTCGATTCAAATCAAGTTAAAAATCGATCTTTTTTGGAAAGAATCGCCATTCCTTAGTCCTTATAAACTGACTTACATACGTTAGTAAATCATCAGTCGAGTCAGACCGAGCGCACTAAATCACTGAATAAGCACTAGTCAAAGTGTAAACGGGTCTTAACTTCGTTTTGTTCTTTGAAGACTTCCGAAATCCGAAGTTCATATTAGCTATTTTAATTGTTACTTTTTAGTTTCTCATTGAAGTTTGAACTGTGAAGTCGTCATACAAGGGTGAAATAATGAGTTACACTAATGCGCAATATTATGACATGATTATGTGTGTGGGTGCTTGTAATGGTGTATTGATGGACGCCCGAAGGTTGTACGATGAACAGTATGTTTCCGGTAGACCAAATAACCCAAGAGTTCGAGTTTCGTCGCATACGTGTTTCCGGAATTTAGTCCATAGACTTCACACCACCGGTTCCTTTACCGGCGCGATGGTGAAGGACGGCCTTCAACATCGACTACTCGTTTGGAAGAAGAAATTGTGCAGCATTTCGAGGAAAACCCAACCACTAGTAGGTACTCGCCGTGCTGGAGCAGTTCTTGATGTCAGTCATTGGACGGTGTGGCGAACGTTGAACAGAGATGGAGTTTGCACGATGGTTTTGCGAGCGAGCTGGCTTTGTTTGTTGGCACTGTACGCATCGCTCGTATTCCAGCACACTTTTCGCGGCCGTGCAGGGACTACCTTAACCAGTGATTCGGCCTACCTAGGTAGGTACCTACCTAGCCCGAGTTTTTTTCGCCAGTTAGTTAGTTTATTTATGAGTACCTACCTAGGTACCTAGGTAGGGAATACTCGTACACAGGCCAGTAAACCTTGAACCTACTTCGTAAAATACAATAATTATTACAACTTTCCGAAAATAATCAAATTGAGTATTGGCATCTTGGCGGCATTTGTCAAAGGCGGCGCGCCGCCTTACAACGTTTGTAAAGAGTCTTTTTATGGGTAGGTAGGTAGTCGGTACTAGGCTAACATAAAAATTGGTACCTACGTAAGTTTTCTAGTGATTTTCGGTTGCGAATCTCGGGTTCTCGGTTTGAGTTCTGCGTCGGTCATTCATATCGTAAGATTTTCAGGTTTGAGTTTTATGTAGGTAAAGAAACTCTCAGTAAGTACCTACGTAGGTGTACCTACGAGCCAAGAGATCGATCTCGTTTCACCCTGGTGTTTCGGCAAGTAGGTACCTAAGTAGTTGACGTTAAGCCGTCGGTCCTGGTTATTACTTATTACCAATAGCATGAAATGATAATAATCGAAATAACCACCGCAACGCGCATTTTCTAAGTTTTGAACCGAACCAGGAATCGAACCCACAACCTCGTTATCATCCATGACAAGTTGCACTACTTGACGTGTTCGTCAGTGTCGTCACTTAGGTACCTACTTATTAAGGAAAGACGGCGCGCCAGCCACACGACACCACACGAGTAGTTAGGTACTCTGTGCGCCAGCCGCGGCATAGTAGGTACCTATTCGTTTTCACGTCTTGTAGTTTGTACTAGGATATCAGGAATTTAAATGGAATTGATGTTGCGCGGGTTGTAAGGGTTGCCAAAATTAATTTTCCTTAATTAAGTAATTAATTTTGTATGGAAATTTTTAATAATTAATTTTGACTTTTTAATACCACCAATATGTTTACAAGGTCAAAATTACATGGGTAGCCGCGGGCATGTTATACCACTTACCTAACACGTTGTATATATTGACTAACGTCCCACGTTAAAAGACTGTAGCGGTGGTGGGAGTTACCTTTGGGTGGTGACGAAGGGGCAGTGTTTGCAGTCGTACCGCCGACGGTGGCTGTTGGATACATGGACGCCAAGGCGCGCCCGGTTGGGGAATCGGAAACAGCACACGGGGCATTCCACCGGTCCGTATTTCTGGAAAAACGGAGTTTTGTCAAGGTTTTTTTTGACGTGATAACGTCTTATAAATCGATGAACGCCGGCTGCACGCACGAAAAAGCACGACTCATTGTCACGTTCCGTGTGCAAGCGAGAGCGCGGAACAGGCGATAGAAAGGCGCAATCGGCCTAAGCGTTCGGCTTCATCAATGTTTTCTTATGACGTTATCACGTTTTTACATACGCGTTTTGAAGTCGATTAATGACAATAGTAAAAAGATTGAAGGTAATCCGACTTCATCGCACACTTAAAACAGTCCATATCTTGAAAATTACTGAACCGATTTTGATGAAAATTGTCGCACCGTTCCCTAAGTTGAACTTAATGTAAGCCATGTAAGGATGGTCACAATCCGATTAATAATTTCGGAGAAATGCGTGGAAAAACATATAAAATTTTGTACATTTGTTTGGAAGCCTTAGATGTGAACATAATATTGCTGTTCCAATAATATTACAAACATGTTGAATCGATATCCTCCTTTTTTAAAGTCGGTTAATTAAAAATGGATGTCGGCACTTGTAGAATAGTAAAATTGTGCTAAACTTACCATATCCACCGAGACAAGTTAGTACGGTTATCAGAGGCTCGTTTGTGATTGGTCGGAGATACGCGTTAAGAGCGTTGACGCGGCCTGCGCCATTTTAGCTCATTTTTAAGCTATTTTGACCCTTCATAAGTTGTTAATCAATGCATTTACTTAAAAACTTATTTATACTACATTGTAGATAATTTTCTGTTCTAGGGAATTGGAAGACAACATTTTGCAATTTATTGATAGTTTTTGTCTTATTGCCAAAATACCAAAGGCCTATTTTTGAATTTTGGGTTTCGTGTAATCTTTGACGTTCACTACGTCAAAAGTTACTTGTTCAATTCACACACTAAGATATATTTATTAAAGGAAATGTCCTGAACTAAAGACATGGAAGAAAACATTTTTTCATTTTGTATTTTTTACATCATAAAAATTCAAATAAAGAAATTGTAATTTCAGTAAATTGTAGACATATAAAACCGTCATTTTAGTAGATTATTTTTCGACATTTATAAGTAAAATTAAGTATTTATAAAAGTAAAACACATTTGCACATAATATAAACAAAAAAAAATTTGAAATTTATCACTATTTGTTTCCTAAAAATAACTTTGAAACCCAGTACAAAACGCAGAAAGTTGCAGTAGGAAATTGAACTAGGAAACTAGTATGGGCCGAGGCCTCTCCGAGAACGGACGTAACACTTTTTGTCTCGGCAATTCTTATTGGATTACATGAAATATACGTAAAATTGTAGTGCGACTGTCACTTTTCAATACTAGATATTTTCAATGCTCACTATTTTTTGTTACAGATAGATTAAAATTTTTGACGCATTTTTTAATTGTATTATATATGTTACCGGAAATGTATGTAATCCGTCATTGTGTACAATTCCTAGGAAATGTATGTAATTCCTAAAATTGCACGGAAAAGTGTAAAATAAATTATATTAGACACATTTCCTAGGAAATCTATACATATCCTAAATAGCAATCGGAAAAACATTTGAGATATCAATAAGTACGCGAGGATAGCGGGGCGAGGGGAGGGTATTGCATCGTCTGATCAGGCGATCGCGCTAGTAAGAGGAGGTACTTATTACTTTATCTCAGGCGGAAATTATATTTTCAAAATTATTTCTTTTTTTCAGAAGTTAGGTTAGGTTAGGTTAGAACACAAATATCCATGTGCCCAGCCGCAGGACGGGCACTTAGGTTCTATTGGGTCCTAGGTAGAATGTGGTCCAAAAGAAAGCATTATTTTTATACATTTCCTAATACGATATAGGAATTATATATAACTAGCTTTTGCCCGCGGCTTCGCCCGCGTGAATTTAGGTTTTTCACAAATCCTGAGGGAATCGTGGATTTCTGGTTCCCGTTCCCGCTCCCTTTTCCAACCTTTATACTTACTTTCAAGGTAGTTTGCTATAGTGATCTACCTATAGCTAGCTGTAGCTCTAGATTTGGGTTTTTTCAAAATCCCGCGGGAACTGTGGATTTTTCCAGGATAAAAAGTCTGTTTTAAGTCAGGGCATCATCTATCTCTATTAGTTAGCTTACATCCTAGGGAGGGATATAGGATACTTTTTATCTCGGAAAATTAAAAAGTTCCCATGGAATTTTTAAAGGTCCGTCCGTTTAACCGATTTATACGAAATTTGGTAGGTACAGCTGAGGTAGCTTGCGTCCCGGAAATTGATATAGGCAACTTTTATCCCGAAAAAGCAAATAGTTCCCACAGGATTTTTAAAAACCTAATTCCACGCTGACGAAGTCGCGGCCATCATCTAGTACATAATATTATGTGAAAAATGAACTAGAAAATAGCTATACAAAAACCAGTCCGGCAACTATTAAAATTTAAAATCGAGAAATGACATCAAAATGAACATGGCGGGCTTACATTACAAATTGGTAACTAACAACATACTTTTGTTGACAAAAGTTTTTGATCTCTCTTGTATCTCGCGGAAATGACTGCTGTCTAAGTAATTTAACATATTATAATATTTTTTTTAATTTAACACATACGCTACTTTTTATCCTGGAAAAATCCAGAGTTCCTATGGGATTTTTAAAACACCGAAATCTATAGCTATAGGTAAATTACTATAGCAAACTTCCTTGAAAATAAGTATAAAGGTTGGAAAAGAGATCGGGAAAGGGAACCGGAAATCCACGATTCCCTCGGGATTTGTGAAAAACCGAAATTCCCGCGGACAAAGTCGCGGGCAAAATCTAGTATGTAATAAGTAAATAAACGAGATTTTGAATTAATCTGCATTTTTCTTCACTCTCTTACCCTTACACGAGTAGGTAGGTATGTAAAAAAATCAATATCAGAAGCTGTACTATATTCTCCAATTATATTTTTTATGTACTGGTCTACTCTATAAGGTCTTTTTCAAGCATTATACATTAATTATGCCTGCTTTATAAAATTAAAAATCTTCGAACTAAAAACTAATAGGTGCCTAAAAATATTGAAAAAAAAAATAATAGCCCATTTGAAAACGGTAAAAGGATCAAAACGGTTTGTTACACTACACTGCAATTGCTGCGACCTGTTCATTCACGTAAACAAAGAATCTCAGGTAAATGCCTAAACTTGCGAAGCGGGTTGGTGCGTCAACGCTCTTAACGCAGTGTACACACTACACAGGACGTGTATATCTTAGTGTGTTTGTGCTACCTGCTAGTGCGCGGCGCAGACGCGTTCATAATATATCCGTTGGTGCATAGGTGAGGCAAGAATGCGTGCAATGGATAGGAAAGTAGAACTAATGACCGACAACTTCATAATAAGGCCGCTCTCTTCACGTGCTTCTCCATACAAACGTATTACGCTTATTATTCTAATATTTGTCGCAATAGGTCTAAAGTTAAGCCAGATATCAATTTATATCTCCATTATCTATGCCATAAAATAAAAATATTAGTAAAATTATATTTATTTTGAAAGTTACGACGCTCGAAAAATCACTATTTTTGGGCAAATTTTGGGGCAACTTCGTGCGTAAATAAACTATATAAGAAACTAGAAAATTGAAAAACGACTGAAGTCTTATCATAGGTTACTTCATAATAATTACAAATGTCTTTAGTTCATGTAAAAAATTACCAAATATTTGCTAAAATAGGCGAAATTCCAAACCTAGATTTGCATCTTTTTACTTTGCCGTTTTTCACTAAAAATCATGATATCTCAAGCAAAATTTATTTATTTAATTAATTTATTATTAATTTATCTATATATTTTAGTACTCTTCTTTACTGAAGACGTCTCGCTCTCTAAATGCAGAAATCACTGTTTTAGACTCCACTCGCCAACGATTTGTCGCTGCCATGGAGAGGGCTCTTAAGTGTAGGAAACGACAACGTAGATACGTATACGTAAGTTATAATAAAAATAAATTATGTATTTTATTAATATTTTTTTCGTTACATTTATTATTATTAATCTATACTAATAAATAAAATTGGAGTGTCTGTCTGTAATTTCGAAATAACTACCTCATATTGAGGTCATATGGTTATTTGAACTGCACCATAACTGAATCACACGTTTTTAAATTTTTTGTCAGTCTGTCTGTCTGTCCGTTTGTTTGAACGGGCTAATCTTCGGAATGGCTGAACCGATTTTGACGGGACTTTCACATACAAGTAGAGGATTAACCAAGGAGTAAGATAGGCTGTTTTTTTAACCGACTTTCAAAAAAGAAGGAGTTGTTTTTTTTGCTACCTATGTACACCGAGATTTATATCTCCGAGATTTCTGGGCCGATCTGCGTAATTTTTTTTTTATCGATAGAGAAACTTTGTTGTAGGAGACCTGACCCTCAAAACTAATGGGCTTTAGAAACTGTCGGTTATTGAAATTGATATTGGGGCAGGTACCTATAAATTAAAAACTTTATCGTTAAATGAATCTTTATCAGTCGTCGACAGTCGGTCGTGCCACGCACACGTATACATAACGATTAACGAGTATTTTTTCAAAATACCTACATACAATGCCTAAATGTGATGTTTGTAAAACAACTGTTACAAAATCCCTACCCGGAGTGGAGTGCAACAAGTGTGAGAGAGTTGTTCATCTCAATACCAGATGTAGTGGTCTAACTAATAAACAGATTGCCGCACTCAAGGCAGCCTCCAGTTTAGAATGGACTTGCCTTGAATGCCAGAGAGAATCACCAAGACGCAATTCATCCATAGTAATTCCAGAAGAAGACGAAGACGACGAGGATGCACCTGTTCAAATCAACGCAAAGCAGTTACTGAGCAATATAACAAAAGAAGTTGAAAAAGCAATCAAAAGTGAAATGCGTGGATTAAACGAGTCATTGCAGTTTCATAGTGCTAAGCTGGATGAAGTTGTTGAATGTATCGATGCGTTTAAACAAACCATAAAAGCCCTCGAAAAGAAAAATGTCGAGCTAACGAACAAAAACAAACACCTAGAAACCCGCGTTGGAGCCCTTGAGCAACAAATACAAGAATTTGAGCAAGAAAAGCTAGCTAAATGTGTGGAAATTGCAAACATTCCCTATTCTAGCACAGAAGCGGTCAATCAACTGGTGGAAAAAATAGCTTTTAAACTGCAACAGCCTATTGAAGGAATCAAGAGCTCACGAAGGCTTCAAGGTAAAAAAGACCAACCAGCTAACATTAGAGTGGAGCTAAAAGATGTAAATATTCAAGAAAAATGGATCTCGGCTGCTAAAAACATAAAAACGACGGTAGCTGACATATGCCCTTCTGACAAAACAAGTAACAATATTGTTTATATTAGAGAAGCAATGACTAAAACTAATAAGTACATACTGTGGATGGCTAAGCAAGAGCTAAAAAATAAGCAAAACTACAAGTACGTATGGTTCAAGAAAGGATTCGTAAAGGCACGCAAAAATGACGATTCTAAAACCTTTACTTTAAGAACAACTGCGGACATAAACGCCATTATCAATAGCAAAGCATAAGGCATTATATTTATATCCCAATAATATCACTACCAAAATATACTGTAATAATGGACAGTTACACAGAAGAAATTTGCGAGATTTCAGACTGTATCAATATTAACGATTTTTTGACTAACCTTCCTAACATTCATGTAAATTTATTGTGTATTCATTTTAACATTAGGTCTCTTATAAAAAATTTCCCTACGCTTGAGCAGTGTATTCTTACTTCAAATAAATGTATTGACGTTGTAATACTCACTGAGGCAAATATTTCAGATAATATTAGTTGCCTTTATCATATAAACGGTTATCAAATGTTCACAGCCTTAAGAAAGTCGAAAAAGGGAGGTGGTATCATCATATATGTAAGTAACAAACACAAATGTAGCATAAAAAAGGTTATAACGAACTATTTTGAAAGCATCTTACTTACTATAACCACTCATTCGAACTTCACTGCGAACATATGTGCTATATACCGCCCTCCTAGTTCCAGTAAAAACCTGTTCGTCGATGAACTCCTATCAGTTATCGGAAATTGCTCGAAAAATACAGATTTGTACTTATTAGGTGATACCAACATAAACTTGAGATTAGACAACCCTATAAAACATAAATATAGTGACATGTTACACAGTTTGGGCCTTTTGTGTGGGATCACAGCACATACGAGGATTGAATTACGTAATGGAAAACTTAGTAAATCATGTATAGATCACATTTATGCTCGATCCCGCACACAAGACCTATACACTGCAGCGATCGGTACAACACTGGCCGATCACCGGGCGGTAATGCTCGCTTGCCTCGGTACATATTCACAGGGTGTCGCGAAATATAAAACTCGCTTAGATAACAAAAAGTTGTTTTCGTCACTTCAGCAATTAGAATGGGAGTCTACCTTAGGTATGACCTGCCCCATAAACATTTACAACGATCTACACACAAAAATTACAGAATGTTATAAAAAATCTGAATATAAAATAAAATTAAAATCTAACAATACGAGAAATCAAAATAATTGGATAAATAAGAAAATAATCAAAGCTTGTGAGTATAGGGACGAGTTGTTCTTACAATGGATAAAAAATACCAATGATTGTATATTAAAACAAAAATATAATAAAGCTAGAAATTACGCAAATATACTAATTCGAAAAACTAAAAATAAAAACACAAAATCGGAAATCATTTCTAATAAACATAACTCAAAAAATCTTTGGCATATTCTTAATAAGCTGACTGGTAAAATTAAGTCCTCTATAGATGAATCCATATTAAGTTCTTTCGGTAGTAATAAATACACATGCAAAGACATTGCAAACAAGTTCGCATATACATTTAATAATGGTGTCAAACAGATAATTCCTAACTGCTCTAAACCATTACTTGACAAATCAACTTATAGGTACTCGGCAAATGTCTCCATGCGATTTAAGCCTGCAAATTCTAAATCTGTAGAAAAAATAATTAAATCTTTGAACAGCAACAAAGCCCCCGGATTGGACAGAATAAGGGCGATTGATATAAAAATGTTATGCGGAAAAATTAAAATAATACTGTCTAATCTGATAAACGCAAGTATAACTACAGGTAAATACCCTGCACTACTTAAAACTGCAATTGTTAGACCAATACATAAAAAAGGAAGTCGCTTGGAGTGTGACAATTACAGACCGATATCTATATTACCCACCATTGACAAAATAGTTGAAAAATACATAAGCAACCAAATACATACATTCTACGCTAATAACAACATTCTATCAAATTATCAATATGGATTTCAACCACACAAAAACACTACACAACTGCTCTCTGCATTCACAGACAGTTTATACAAACATATAGATAATAAAGAACACATTTTGGTAGTCTTTATAGACTACAGCAAGGCCTTTGATACGCTCAGACATGACAAATTACTACAAAGTCTAGATGATAGCGGAATCAGAGGAAAACTACTAAACTGGTGTGATAACTATCTACAGGAAAGATCATACCGCGTAAGGGTCGGTAATGCTGACAGTATTCCATTTTTGATAACGGAAGGCACTGCGCAAGGCTCCGTGCTGGGACCTTTGCACTTTCTCACTTACGTGAATAGCTTATCTAGCATCATAATGAAGTGTGAAATCTATCAGTTTGCGGATGACACCTGCCTAGTTGCCGCTGGACGTAATATAAAAGAAGTCCAAGCACAACTCCAGACTGATTTTGATACATTAGCGAAATGGTCACATGACGTAGGATTGGTACTCAATGCTAGCAAAACAAAGTTAATGTATATCAGCACTAGTCACAACAGAAGCTCTTTCAAACCAAAACTTACAGCTCATAATCATAATTGCCTTCATCTAAATACCCCCGACAATTCAACGTCATGTGACTGTGACGCCATTGACCTAGTAGAAAAGCATACCTACCTCGGGCTTATCATCGACGATCGATTGAACTGGAAAGACCACATAAACCATGTTTGTAATAGGTTAAGAGGGATTTTGGCTAAATTTTCTCTGATTAAATACAAAATTCCATATAAAACACTTTTATTACTATACAAATGTTTGGTGGAATCCATTATATCCTACGGGTTATCAAGCTATGGAAGAACTTTTAAGACTCACCTCGATCGAATTTTTACACTACAATTGCGCATTCTAAAAGTTATAGTTCCAGATAAAATTAAAAAAGGCTACAAAAACGATTACCGTAAACTGTTCGCATTTTGTAAAATTATACCCGTACACGAAAAAACTGAACTAACACTATTACTTGAACAATATTTTAATAAAAACATACAAAAAGTACAGATTACATATTCAACCCGTAGCCGTAGGATTGTTAATGAAACCCCTAAACTTCTATTACCTAAATATAATAACCTATACGGCAAAAAAATATTAAATTACATCATACCTAATCTAATTAACCAGCTGCCGAAGTCGCTAAAAGATATTCTTACAGAAAAAAACATAAAATATAAGCTTAAAAATTATTATCAACAACTTACAATCTCCAAATATAGTTAAACATTAATAATAATAATAGATCACCACACTCATCACAAAAACCACTTGCACGCACTTCATATTTATTCATTATATTTATTTTTACTATAGAAATAACTACAAACCATCTACAAACACTTACTTTATAAATTAAAAACTAAAGAACACCCTGTAACAAGAATTCTCGATAAACGAACGGAGTGTCGCCTACAGGTTTTTACACGCTTCATATCTATGAGTACGACCATAATTTTGGAATCTACCCACTTTCTTAGAAATTATTGTACTTTTGCATTTTATGCTTTTGTTTTATGTTACACTTAAGGCTTTGTTATAAGACATACCGATATTGTCGATGGCGCATCTCTTAGTGTACAGAAAAACTTAATATAAGTTTATAGTACACCTAAAATAATGTAAATGTCTAACCATATTTGTATAATGTATGTATAATAAATAATAATAATAAATGTAACTTACTATCCAATGTTAAAAAAAAAAAAAAAAAAAAAAAATGAACTCAAAGTACGTACCCAACTCCTCAACCCTGATGCTGTAAGGAAACTGCATTCCTAAACGTGGGGATCCTGCAGGATTTTTACGTTTTGGGGACGGGTTACTACAGATAGGCTACTTTTTGTTCTGGAAAATCAAAAGTTCCCACGGGAAAAAAACCTAAATCCACACGGGCGAAGCCGTGGGCATGATCTAGTAAATTAATAAAACCCTTTTAGGAACTTCTCTTACCTTAATTTTTTCACTCAGTAGAGATAATAGAATAGTAGCGCAGCATGTACGCGCATTCAAAGCTGCTATAAAAAAGAGCTGTGATAGCCTAGTGGTTAGGACGACCGACTTCTAATCGGAGGTCGTGGGTTCGATCCCGGGGCACGCACCTCTAACTTTTCGGAGTTATGTGCGTTTTAAGTATTTAAATATCACTTGCTTTAACGGTGAAGGAAAACATCGTGAGGAAACCTGCATGCCTGAGAATTCTCCATAACGTTCTCAAAGATGTGTGAAGTCTGCATTAATAACTTTAATTTATTTTTTATCCTACGTTGAAAGAGAAAATGTTGATTATTTAATAAATGCAAATAAAATAAAAAACTTCTATTTCAGTAATCGTATAGGAATCGTGAAAATGAATTTATTTTAATTCATCTTTTTTCGAAAAATAATATTAGAATCGATATTTTTCGCCGAAAACCAATAAAAAATTTTAAACTTGATTTTCTCCATATTTATAAAATGTTAGTTGTGCCTTTTTTCATTATGACGGCAGTATAGTAGTCTACCTATAGCTGTAGATGTAGATTTCGGTTTATTCAAAATCCCGTGGGAACTGTAGATTTTTCCAGGATAAAAAGTGCATACGCATACAGATGGTATGTATGCGTATATGATGTAAAATTTGCACAGCGGCGGGGTCAGCGAGTTCATATGAAAAGCGCGATCGCGCACCTCACCGCGCGGGGAATGAGGTAGCTCTATGCCTACTGCGGCCGGAAATCCTGCCCCCGTTGAAAGGTATGAAACGTCAAGTCTGTCCGTTAGATAAATAGAACTATGAAGTGCTTAAATGTTGAATGGAAGCAGGCGTTACTTTGCGGAATTCCATGATATACAATGAATATAAAATTATTTTGCTATAATCCGCTAACAGTGACAAATTTGTAGGCACAACACCACACAGTCTTGTAGGCACAACACCACACAATCTTGTAGGCACAACACCACACAAATTCACCACAAAACAAACTCGACGATCGTTTCGCTCCGACACCGGAGCATCTTCAGGAGATGTCGACTTCACAACAATCTAGTAGTTTCAAAAGCCGACAAGGGCAACGCAGTAGTGGTTTTAAAACGCAATGACTATGAAATTAAAGTTAACGATGTCATCTCTGGGGAGGAGTTCACTCAGTTGTCCACAGATCCAACTAAACAATTCGCGGCAAAAATTAGATTAACTGTAAATAAATCTGAGTACATCTTTCCGAAAACATCATCTAAACAGAAAGTAATTGTGATGAACCCACATGCGCCAACTATGTACGGCTTGCCAAAGATCCACAAAGAAAATATTCCAATACGTCCAGTTGTTTCGTACGTTAGCGCACCGGCATATGAATTGGCTAAGCAGTTAAATAACATTATAAAATCAAAGACATACTTTCAGCCCACATTTGCACTGAAAAATAGTATTCAAATAGTAGTAAATAAAATTAAAGATATGTTACTGCCGGTCCGGTGTAAATTATTATCATTAGATGTGGACAGTTTATTCACTAATGTACCAGTTAAAGAGACCATAGATATTTTGACTAAATTACTTGAAATGAAACGGCTACACCCTGGTGAAATATTAGAATTGGTAGAATTAACACAAATATGTATGCAACAAAATTATTTCAAATTCAATGATAAGTTCTACCAACAAAATGATGGGTTAGCAATGGGATCTCCTCTAAGTCCATTAATGGCAGAAATTTTTATGGATAATTTTGAAAACAAACATATTGTAAAAAATAGTAACATTCTATATTACTACAGATATGTCGATGACATCATTATATGTTGGACAGGGACAATGAGACAACTGGATGTATTTGTTGAGCAATTTAATAAAATACACCCCAAAATTACATTTAAGTCGGAAATAGAACAAAACAAGTCACTAAATTTTCTCGACTTAACTATAAGTCGTGTCAATAATAAACATCAATTTGAGATCTTCCGCAAGCCTACATATACAGACACAACCATACCCGCATCATCATGCCATCCTTGGCAACATAAACTTGCAGCTTTTCATAGTTATATACACAGATTAGTGTCCGTTCCTCTTACAAAAGACAATTATAAAAAAGAATTAAATATTATTTATCACATGGCGCGTTCAAATGGGTATAACCCTAATATTGTAAATAATATACTTAGAAAACAACAGTTAGTGCAGGTCAAGAAAAACCTATATCCAGCGCCATCAGACAAAATAAATAAATATAAAACCAGTTTGACCTATTTCGGACCAATATCTGAGCGTATTGCTAGGACTCTTAGATCACATGATGTACACGCTGCTTTTAGAACAAATAATACGCTCAGAAGAATTTGTAATGGTAAAGATAAATTAAATAATGGACAAAAGTCAGGTGTGTACAAACTCAAGTGCCCCGAATGTAGTGCTATATATGTTGGTCAAACTGGGCGCAATTTTGTAACTCGATATAAAGAACATATGGCTGCCTTTAGAAACAACCAGCCTCAAAGATCTCATTTCGCAAAACATCTTTTGGATAGTGGACATAGGATAGACGAGGGTCATACATTTGAAATTTTACACACATGCTGTAAAAGTTTAAGACTGTGCGTGTTGGAACAATTGGAAATAGTTGGGCACAGCGGTAGAAGTGTCGAATTGCTGAATGAGCAAATAAATGTGTCATCTTCACCGTTGCTCAACATATTTAGGGGGCGTGGCCAGAGAGAAAGAGAAAGGAGGGTAGATGACTAAGCGGGGATAGTATATATAAGACCGCTCATTCGACACGAACTCACTTTGCAATCGTCCGTTGTGAAGTCGACATCTCCTGAAGATGCTCCGGTGTCGGAGCGAAACGATCGTCGAGTTTGTTTTGTGGTGAATTTGTGTGGTGTTGTGCCTACAAGATTGTGTGGTGTTGTGCCTACAAGACTGTGTGGTGTTGTGCCTACAAATTTGTCACTGTTAGCGGATTATAGCAAAATAATTTTATATTCATTGTATATGAAGTGCTTACTTACATGGGTATCCCTGGCGTAGACTGGTCCACTCTGAGTGCTGCTATGTGTGGGGGTGCTGCAAAACAATAACGATTTTACTTCATTGGTTTTGTGTGAGATAGTATTCCTTCTTTCTGTGTTCTACACAAGTATTTCTATGTGTAAGCAAATAGTTCAAGTTATGCTGTTTGTATTTATGATGGTTGAAGTTATACTTGTATTTTCAGCAATAGGTATTGTTACAGGAGGCGTTAGGTGGAGGTGAGTTTATGTTATGATATGAGCCATAACATGGGCTCACCTCTATTTCCAACACTTGTGCGGTGTTGGACTTGGCGTATGGTCTAGGGGGCGTATGGTATCGGTTGAGACGACGTAAATAATGAAATGTCACAGGGGCTGCACGTAAGTGATGATGCAGTCTAGGATGGTTTATGATCCTAAAGCAATGATTTTTTACAAAAATAAATATAAACCTATTCTATGCCCCTATGTTTTCCTTTTTGAAGATACATTATTTTTTAAATTTCAAATTGATAATAACAATAATATAATTAAAACTTCCCATTAAAACTTTCATCCCCTATTTTACCACCCTTAAGGGAAGTTTTTTCAGAATAAAATATACAGGTTTTTATTATTTAAAACTAATAATCTAAATGCCAATTTTCAGGTCTGTAACTTTAAAAACATAGGACTTTCATACCAACTTTCTACCCCCATTTTACCCCCTTAGGGGAGGATGTTAGGGATATTCAATAGCCTATATTTATAGCCTATATTATAGATTTTATTTGATTTGATTTATAACCTTCCCCAAAAATTGGACTACCAAATGCAAAAATAATTTTTCAAATCCGACTGGTATTTCCAGAGATTAGTGCGTTCAAACAAACAAACATTATTAATTGTCAAATTTGTACATTAGGCCTCTGTTCAAAGCGATCTAAAATAGACAATTTTGAGCATTTTGTAACGGTTCTAGTGCTTATAAAAATAATGTATCTTCAAAAAGGAAAACATAGGGGCATAGAATAGGTTTATATTTATTTTTGTAAAAAAATCATTGCTTTCATTCTTTCATTTCATTTATTGGATCATAAACCAGGGAGAAAACACGCGAGAGCGTTTGTATGGAGAAAAGAGCAACCACATTTCCTCTTGAGACTATTACACACACACACACACACACATACACACAAACTTTCGCCTTTATAATATTAGTGTGATTACCTTCAGGTGGTGGCGGTGGTGGTGGCTGCAAATAGTGTGTTCCATCTTCATTATTATTTGTTCTGTGGTGTAATGCATGATCTGGCAAAACACCGGTTCTATAAAAATGCTGCTCTTCAAAGACTGTAGCGTGCACATACTTGCAATGTGTAAAAGTGCACATAGAATTTTGAAAGTCTTTACAGAAGGTGTAAACTCTTCGTAATTGTGACAAGTCGTGCTTGTGAGCATATTTACATCCCTCCTCTCCTCCCCCACCATCCAACAAGGGAGGATTAATTTCCTCCTGAGATAATGGAGTCCTCTCCAATCGGGTCTTGATGAACTTCTTCATTTCTTCTGAAAACTCTGTAACAGAAGGGTTAAAACAGTTATCAGTAAACAATCATTAAAAAAATCTTTTAAGCTATAGTAAGATTTTTCAATTAATTTGCGTTTTATAAAAAACCTTAAACTTATTAACATATATCCAAAATGTTCTCTGGCAACATATTATAAAAAAGTACAAAATTACCAACAAATGATTTTCCAACTTTTCGCAGCCTAGTAGTGGACAACACAAGTTTATCTTTATTTCTAAGATTAATGTTATGACAGTCACTTTTTTCTTTTCTAATATGTTAATTAAAGATTTTGCTAAAAGGAGAATTAATTTATCCATATCATTAGTGATTGAGGAATGTGGGAGATCATTGCTATTAAGAGCACAGCCATTAACAAGGAAGGAGGAACGGTTACAAATGATATTCTGGTGTGCTTGCCTGTCATATCCCTTCACTAATGGGGCCCTGGGATAAGGGCTAATTATCAAAGTTTGTCTGTAGGACACTGGATGCAGATTTATGTTGGGGAGAAGATTTGGGATTAGTGCTATGGCAGTAAGCAGGGGGTGCAAAACTACAAACATTTCTTTAGCCGTCTCTTGGATGGGTGACTAGGGGGAAAATGGGAGGAAGCTTTAATTGAACTAACTTGGGAAATTGCCTGTTTACAAGAATGTTCAGGGCAGCTTTTAGCCGTAGCTAAATGCTTACCTGAACAGAGAGCACAGGCCGCACTATATCGAGTGATATTATAAGATTCACCAGTGTGCTGCTGAGAGCACTTAAAGCACCTAGGCTTTAAGACTTAAGCGGCACTGTGATTTTATATGTCCAAAATGACAGCAATTCATATATACTGAATTGTGGGAAGCTGGTATGTTTCTACTGGAAGGGAAGTATGGTAAGAATAGATTTTGATAGGAAGCACCTGTCCCCTATATTATGTCATCACCACTGACTGAGTTGTGATCCAAGTCACAACATCATCAATTATTTGTTTTCTATTTACGCGTCTTATTTTGAGAACAAGAACTTCCCCACATCCAGAGGAGAACTCGAGTGAATTAACAAATTTGTCAAGATGCCAGTCCACCGGGACTCCCCTCACCAGTCCCATTCTTGTCACATTGAATGTAGGAATGTAAATTTATATTGAGCAGCTTTTATTAAAGGGTTATTTAAAAATTTATTTGCAGCTTCAACGCTGGTAAATTTAATAGAAACTTTGTTTCTGACAACGCTTTTAACTCCATCATTATCTACAGATTGAATTTTATTGTTGTGAAGAAATTGGCCGAATCTCTCTTCTCTTCTCTTCTCTGAAAACATAGACTATGAATGGACCAGTCTGATTCCAGGTATTTTGTAGGGGTATCAGATAAGGATGGGTGCGTATAGATTGATTGGATAGAGGGATTTGCAGTTGAAGGATCATTTATGGATTTCTTGGTGGATGGGGAAGGGGTTATTTCCTCAATAGGACCTTTTCGGCCAAGATGAGAGGCCGATGGCAGCGAGGATGCCGAAATTTAAATGTATTCTCCCGGGTCAGTGGGAAGGTTCTCCGTGTCTATAGCATGTTCCTACAGCTTGGGAACTGCAAGAGACGAACACAAAACAAATGCACTTACCAACATCCACTATAACAAACTATAGTCCGTTTCACCGGTGGTCCGCCGGATTTGCCACGCGTGTAGTACAATTCTTGCCGTATAGGCCGGCCTGTCATGGCGGCCACAGCGCGAGCGCGCCGCGCACTATAAAAAACACGACCACAGATTAGGTATTAGTTACTACGAACACGACTAGGTACTTATTGTTTACATAACAGACTTCCAGACTATAAGTCAAGTGGGAATCGTTAAGAGCAGAGCTCACAGATTAAACCAGCTTTATACCAGATGATTCTCTGTGGTTTTGATTATTTAACGTTAAAATAAATACAAAAAGTTAAACTTTGTAACTACTAAAATCCATAACTAATTAATCATACAATTATTTCCAATGGCTGTTATTTATTTTACACAACAATATAATATTTTACAATAATAAATGAAAAGAACACATATATTTAGCAGTAAAACACGATATTCCAAAGTTTAATCTACAATGAATGTCACACAGCATGGCCGTCGACCCATCGTCCGTCAAGAAACTTTTTAAAAGTCATTTAGTATCTATGAAAACAGATGGCAAAAACTATTATAAATTGATCCTTGTTCTTTTACGAAGTTTGTACCAAGATAGTCTTTAAAAAGATATAGTTTAAAGACTATAATCATGTGTTAAACTTGGCGTGGAGAAGGTAGCCGCCAGGCGGCTACCGGCACTTGCCGGCCGTTTTTTAGTAGCCGCCTGGCGGCTACCGGCACCCAAGGGGAGTTGAGCCAAAATGTAAACGAACACACCTGTTTGCTAACACGTAATTTCGTCATCACTTTTCACAATGACAAAACAATTAAAACACGCACAAACGCCAAAGAATCCACGACATCTAATCTTTATTATGTAAACACTTATTCAATTTATCCATGATTAATGCAAAATTTTTGATAAAAACTAAATCACAACACAAATTAAGACCAACAGATTAAACAAAAATTTTTTTTTTTTTTAATTAAACAAAATGTTAGTTTTGACCACAGATCACTAATATACTAGTCTCTAAGGTTTTGACGTGTCGCATTCTTGGATTTTTATAGTGTTGCGCACAGACGAGTTTGCAACCACAAACTAAAAATGAATGAACAATACGAAGTGCGTGACCATAAATATCGAATATAATTCGTTCAGAATCGAAAACCTAATCGAGTTTTCATTCTTCTCTCGTTAGAGAGTATTTTTGTTCTGTGATTTATATACTCTTTGAAACTCTGATTAAAAGTTTTTAAAAGTTTTGGTGTATAGTCAGTTCCGATCAAGTTGAGACAAAATGTAAACAAATATGGCGGTACTGATCACGTGACATACTGATCACGTGATTTTGACATGACCTCTAGTGATGGACCCTACGGATGGACCATTGCTGCACTAGTTAATAGGGTATTTGACAACATTGAAAATATACTATTGATTGTGGTCATCTTATCAGATAATAGCCTAAAAAAGACATTTATCTACTCTCATATCATAAAATTCCGAATATGAAATCAAAATGTGTCATATATTGGACTACTTTATTCACATACATCTATAATATTTAAAAAAAAAATTAAAAAAGTTCATTATAACACTACTTTGTTAGGAAATTATTGCAAAACAATGTTAAAAAATAATTTTTTCTACATTATAGTACAGGCACTGGGTTCTGGTATTTTTGAGCCATGCCGGGTGTTTATTATTATTATTATTATTTAATACTTTATTGTACACCAAAAAAACATAAATTAAACAAAAGAAACATTTTAAAAGAAATAGGTACAATAGTTAGTTTACAATAGTTAGTTAGTTTAATTTTGTTACTTACAATGATTATCCCGCTATCAAAGTTACCCTATTACTACTACTGCGAAAGTGTGGCGGTAGCAAGATGCGGCCAGAGGACAGAGTGTAGTGCTACCATAATTGACCATAGACGCACTGCACGCACCGCACATTCGAAATTGACAATTGAATTTTGGCGCCTATTATTTAAATTTTTAATTTATTATTTATTTACTATTCAGTTTTTGTAACTCAAAATTTTGCAAGTGATTTTTGTTGCGCGGAAAAATGTCTAGCAGTGATACTGAAGAGAATTTAACTCCACCAGACATTCTGGAAATAGCATCGGGAATGACAAATAATCTTTTGCCAGCAAAATCAAAGAAAATTTACGATAAATGTTACCAAGATTTTATGAGTTGGAAAATTTTGAAAAAAACCACTTCATTTTCAGAAAATGTAATGCTAGCATATTTCCAAGAATTATCAAATAAATTTAAGTCTTTGTCCTTATGGGCTAAATACTCAATGCTCAAAAGTATATTGAGTATCTACAACCAAATCGATATTATTAAATACACAAGACTGATTGCTGTTTTAAAAAGAAAATCGCAGGGCTTTAAGGGAAAAAATGCAAAAACGTTCTCCCCTGAAGAATTGAGTACATTTATAAATTGCAATATCCAAAACATGAATACTTATTATAATAAATAATTTTGTTAATTTCTTAGTCTTTTCTTTTATACGTAAGATACCTATTGATGAGCTTAGATAAAGTAGTGTATGAAACTCTACATAATTAGTTATTAAAACACTCGTGTAATACTATTAAAAAACTCGCCTGCGGCTCGTTTTTTAAACTAACACTCGTGTTTTAATAACCTCTATTATGCAACCGTTTCATAAACTACTAATTTCACTCAATCAAACTAAACTATGTAATTTTACGCGATATTTTGCACGACATAAAACATAATAATTTTTGAAATTTTATCAGGAATGTGAACGCTCTGGGATTGTTTGTGACGTCATTCGATTGCACGTAACTTGGTTGTTATAATTGAAGTTTATTAAGTCAACCGAAACTAAACTTTATACTTGAAAGAATAAGATTGATATTAAAATGAGTAGGTATAACAATTTACAACATTACGATACAGCAGTCGCCTTGCGTAGCGTCTCTGTCGCACGCACCGAGTTCCGAAAAGGATCGAGCGAGAGAAGTGACTTGCATAGCGATTTGTGACGTCACGCGTATCATGTGATCAGAAATGTCGTTTTTGGCGTGGTTTTCAAAACTTAAACTTTATCATTGATTTAATTCTTAATACTGTAGATATTGCGAAAACATCAATGTAGTGTGTTTTAATAAGTAATAAAGAATAAGTAATAAAGAATAATTTAAAACAATTTCCAAAAATTAGTCAAATACCCTATTCCCGATAGAGAATGAACTATTGAACGAATTAACTCTGATGTAAAGCAAAATTTCATTTTTTTTTATTATATTCTTACTTGATAAATCTTCACCTACACAACGATTCAAAGATTTTAAAAATCACTTAGTAATTTTAAAAACTAACTTTGTAATACTCTTAATGTTAGTTTGGAATTTATGACTTACTAGAGAGGATGCCCGCGACTTCGTACACGTGGATTCAGGGTTTTAAAAATCCCGCAACTCTTTGTTTTTCCTAAGCTCCTTTGAGCTCATACTGTTAAAAGTCGCGCATTAAAATGGAACTACAGTAATGAGTATCAATTTTTAATAGCTCTTTCCCATCACTAAAGTTTTCCTAATGAAAGTTCCATCAAAATAGGTCCAGTATTTCAGAGATAAACACAAATCAAACTCAATCACAAATTTTAATGTAATTTTAATGATAATCTGGACGTTCAAAGTATCCTGTACAATCCGGACTCCAACTTATATGGAATACTGAGGGTTGTGATGGCTGTAATTTCTTAACTACAAAACTAATGACCTTGAACTATTTACGGAACGATCTTTATAGTATGCCCTTTTTAACAAAAAAAGAATGAATGAAATCGGACCACGTATTAATGAATTACAGCTAAATACAAATTTTGACTTTCATCCCCTCTCCCAAGGGAACCGTGGTGAATTTCGGGATAAAAAGTATCCTATATGTTACTCCGTAGTATGAACTTAAATTGTGCCAAGTTTGATTTCAATCAATTCAGTTGTTTATGCGCGATGCGCGCACAAACATACAGACAAACAGGCGAAAATTTCAAAAACACAATAAATTAAATAAATGGGTAGGTAAACAACGCTATTTTGAAATAACTTTATTTAAATAACTCGATTAGGTTTTCGATTCTGAACGAATTATATTCGATATTTATGTTGAATGGAAGCAGGCGTTACTTTGCGGAATTCCATGATATACAATGAATATAAAATTATTTTGCTATAATCCGCTAACAGTGACAAATTTGTAGGCACAACACCACACAATCTTGTGGTGTTGTGCCTACAAGATTGTGTGGTGTTGTGCCTACAAGATTGTGTGGTGTTGTGCCTACAAATTTGTCACTGTTAGCGGATTATAGCAAAATAATTTTATATTCATTGTATATTCGATATTTATGGTCACGCACTTCGTATTGTTCATTCATTTTTAGTTTGTGGTTGCAAACTCGTCTGTGCGCAACACTATAAAAATCCAAGAATGCGATATTCGATATTTATGGTCACGCACTTCGTATTGTTCATTCATTTTTAGTTTGTGGTTGCAAACTCGTCTGTGCGCAACACTATAAAAATCCAAGAATGCGACACGTCAAAACCTTAGAGACTAGTATATTAGTGATCGGAAAAGTATTCCTGTGGGACTAAAATAGATATAGACTTCCAAAAACGAGATAGATAGCGTTGACTGTTCTTAGGTAAATCACGCTCACATAGCACATTATTACGATAGTTGCATGCATCTGTATACGTATGTATTTTTTATCCTGGAAAAATCCACAGTTCCCACGGGATTTTGATAAAACCGAAATCTATATCTACAGCTATAGGTAGGTAAATTTTGAATGGAGATAGCTTATGCCCTGACTTAAAACATAAGCTACCGTTTATCCCGGAAAAGTATTCCTGTGGGACTAAAATAGATATAGACTTCCAAAAACGCGATAGATGGCGTTGACTGTTCTTAGGTAAATCACGCTCACATAGCACATTATTACAATAGTTGCATGCATCTGTATGCGTATGCACTTTTTATCCTGGAAAAATCCACAGTTCCCACGGGATTTTGATAAAACTGAAATATATATCTACAGCTATAGGTAGATTACTATAGCGAACTTCCTTGATAGAAAGTATAAAGCTTGGAAAAGGGAGCGGGAACGGGAGTCGGAAATCCACGATTCCCTCGGGATTTGTTCAAAACCGAAATTCACGCGAGCGAAGCTGCGGGCAGAAGCTATCACACATAATCACGATACCAATCCTACTATAATATTATAAATGTGAAAGTGACGATGTTTGGATGTTTACATGTTTCGATGTATTATATCGATACCAAATAAGTTGCCAATAACCGATAAAAATAAATTATAAAAAAATTAACTGACCTAAAATAGTACTTTAAAACATCATATTTTACAAACGGATCTAGAAATCGAAAAATGATGTTTCCACACCCACAGTATTTTTAAAAGACCTATTCAACGATACCCCACACTATGACGTAGACGAGAAAAAAATTTTCATCCCCACTTTACATGTAGGGGAGCTACCCTAAAAAAAAATATTTATCAAAATTTTATTTCACCGCTTTGTCGGCGTGATTAATATACATATATACCCATGCCAAATTACAGATTTCTAGCACTATTAATAGTCTCTGAGAATAACCGAGGACGGACAGACAGACAGCCAGACGGACGGACATGGCGAAACCCTTTAAGCGGTTTTAAGGGTTCCTTGTTTACTACGGAACCCTAAAAACCGGCGAGGTGCGAGTCGTGCCTCGCTCTTTTAGGGTTCCGTACATAATTATGAACAACAGAATATTTTGGGTGTACCTAAGAAATATTTCATCTCCGAGCTAGACATCGCAACAAACTGTGAAAGAAAAACGCAAAAAAATGTTCGTTTGTTTTGGTCACAGCTTACTGAAAACAACGATTCATAAAGTAGTTTACTTTATGAATCGTTGTTTTCAGTATTTGTTGTTTAAATACAGTTTAAGGTACATAATATACCGAAATTTCATATTCCTAACTGGTTTAGGTTTTGAGCCCTTGTCACAAAAATGATCTAAAACCATTTCCTTATTTTTTAAGCAAAAAGTAAAAAAAAATATATAAGTATATATTCGAACTCTACTCAATGATCTGGAACAATGATAACCCACATGCTAGGATACGATTTTTTTCCGGCTCCTTTTTCATGGATGGGAGCCCCCCTGAAAAATAATCGAATTAAATTTTTTTCAATATTCGGTTTCGGGTCAACGTTCTACACCAAATGCCAAAATTTCAGGTTTGAAACTTATTTCGTCTACGAGCTAGAGACCTGTGACCGGCGGACAGACGGACAGACAGACAGATAGCAGAGTGACATTAATAGGGCTCCTTTTTAGAATAGAATAGAATAGAAAAGTTTTTTATTCAAATAAACTTTTACAAGTACTTTTGAATCGTCAATTGAATCTACCACTGGTTCGGAATGCCGTTCCAACCAAGAAGAACCAGTAAGAAACTCGGCGGTTGCTCTTTTTAAAAATAACAATATAACGATTTATGAAGTACATGATTGTTGGTGACTCGCGCATTGCTGGAACGAGTTAAATCCATGCTTTTTTATCGTTTATATAATCTTCAATTGTATAATAAGCTTTTTTATGAGCATAATTTAACAGAGTTCTTAAACTTGTGTAAAGGTAAGTCTAAGATTGCTTGTGGAATTTTGTTATAGAACATTACGCCCATTTCCACAAACGACTTTCAGACCTTTACAATTAGTGCTTACGAATCGACAAATGAATCTACCACTGCACACTGGTTCGGAATGGTGCTTACAATTCTACACATGTGAAGAAGCTGGCAGACAAATCATTTTATCTATGCAGACAAAAGTAGCCCCATTTCCGACGGTGGCACCCGTTCACGAGCATGACGCATGATCCAGCCATTGCTTCGCTCAACCACATTCTACCTTTACCATATTCTATCTTTGGGTACGGAACCCTAAAAATAATTATTATTCATTAATTTAGCCAATCAAAAGTTACCTAAGCTCTATTTTAGAGTGCATGTAAATAAAAAGGTATGTTTACGTCTCACACCTTTCTGAAGTCGTTAAAAGACTGGCTTTGGTGAGGAAACGAAATGTATTTTTTTATTCGATCGATTGCAACTTAACTCTTGTGCCATCTCACCTGACGATAAATGATGATGGAAGGAAAACTTAGCAGGGGGATTTTACGTGGCAACGTTGCGGCACACACAATTGCTTGAAGGCACGTATAAACTAAACAATGAGATATATATTTCTTAATAAAACTGGTTAAACCTGGAAACCAAAAAGACTCAGAAACTTTTTGGAAAGTTTTATCATACCCTACACAGGGACTGAATTACCGGAAAATAACGGTACCCCTATTTAGTGGTATGACGTCATACCGATATATTTCGGTATCTAAATCATTTGGGTACCATGAGATTTCGGTATCAATGGATAAGGGTATCAATATTTGGTTTCGGTTAAATAAACGGTACCGTTATATTATTATTACATGTATGTACATACTTGCATGGAATTCCTATCTATTTTATTTCCTAGTTTCAAATTTTCAATTTATTACGCGACGGTCGAGTTATTGAGTGCTGACGTGAAGCAACTAAGCAAGATGCATCGAAAAAGAAGGTACTTAATTATGTTTTATTTTATTACTAACAAACTATGAATAATATTATGTTAAGTAACATTTTGGTTCACATACTAAGTATATACATATGTACATATGTATATTAATTGATTTCATTTATAAATAATTCACGCTCACGGGAATCATGGTGCTTATATTAAACCAAACTCCAAAGTACGCATTTATAATGTAGAATTAAGATGCCAGTGCGGAAGGCGTATTATAGACTACAATGTATTATACTAATGTTGGCGTAGTAGAAAAAAACCAGTCAAGTGCGAGTCGGACTCGTACACGAAGGGTTCCGTATCATCAAACAAGAAAAACACCATTTAATTTTTTTGTGATTTCGTCATCGTCTTTATCAACCGATAGACGTCCACTGCTGGACATAGGTCCCTTCAAGTCAATATGAAATTGATATGTCAGTAGGGTTTTTGACATAACAGTATAATGTTCGTGTATATAATGCATATAAAATGCTAAGATAAAGTATAAGTACCTCCTCTTCCTAGATAAAATGAGATTTAACTCGCCATTTTAACTCTATGTGTCAGGTTTTAAAGGTGAACCGTACTTTTGACATGACAGTTGACGTTACAAGTATAAATTAAAAATTTAAAAAAACCCCCGACATTCGCCATTTTGTGACGGCGGCCATCTTGGATTTGCATAGTACTATTCTACTAGTCAAGCCCTTTCATTTGATACCCATATTAAGGGAGTTGTGAAAAATATGTAATCCGCCATTTTGTAGCGGCGGCCATCTTAGATCGATTTTCATCAAACATAGCTAACAACACTCTCGACTAATTCACCTTTCAAACAAAAAAAACCGCATTTAAATCGGTCCACCCGTTTGAGTGCTACAAGGGAACAGACAGACAGACAGACAGACACACACACACACACACACACACATACACACACACAGACACGTCAAACTTATAACACCCCGTCGTTTTTGCGGCGGGGGTTAAAAATGGCGAGTGAGTTCTCACTTTATATGGACTCAAAATTACACACACATCAGATTGAGTTAACTGATTCTGAACTGAAATAAACTAAAATTGATAATTTTTCAGAATTTTTATCAAAAAAAATAAAAATAAAGTAATATAACTAATATTATGTTTGCAAGTTGATATGAAGACAATAATTTTTCTTCAAGATAATGTATAAAACTGTAAAATGAAAGCAAGTTACAGTAAATTAATGATACAACATTAGTTATTCAAATGAGTTTTATTTAAACTATATTATTAGATACATACCTACTTCAAATGCAAGAACTTAAAATTATGACATACTAGCTGATACCCATGACTTCGTCCGCGTGGATTTAGGATTTGAAATTCCTATGGGAGCTCTTTGATTTTTCGTGATAAAAAGTAGATTACTCAAGTTACTCTCCAGGTCTTAAACTATATGCAATCCATGAAAAAAATCACCATTGCTTCATTGTGACGTGATTGAAAGACAAACCATCAAACAAACACACTTTCACATTTATAAAATGTGATGCGAAAAAGTGTTTGTTTGTTCGTTATAGGTTTGTCCTGGGATTTTTGAAAATCTAAATCCACGCGGACGAAGTCACGGACATCAGTTAGTTTATAATATTAGTAGCCCGTTAGAAAACTGGAAACAACCTAAACTACAACTACTACTACCTGACTAAACTATTAACTAACGTTTAGTTATTCCTTAACACTAAAATATCTTCCACTATTTCTTCGGATAAATTATATCGAAGTGATGATAGTACAAATTTAAGTGAAGAGAAAAGCCTTTCGACGCTCACTTGTGTTGCAGGTGTCGCTAATATTGTGCAAGCTAAGCGAGCCAGCTGGGGATTGGAGGTTTTCTTGAGGTGCCAAAAGTTAAGGATATTTTCCTTGTAATTGATGCGGGGGTGCCTCGAAAAATTTTCCAACATTCCTGCTATATTTGTTTGTGATTCATAGTACACACGACTATCGCGCCTCTTGTTACTTTCTGTGAGCGCTAGAAGAGCTTCCATTTCGTCATCTTGCTCCAAATGTTCTTCATCTACATTATTATTGTATATATTTACTCTTAAAGATTCTCCATTTGATCGTTCTTCAATATTTAATAGTTGCAGCCACGTTGCATTTATATGATTTATTGCAACTGTGACTTCTTCAGGCGAAAGGACTACTTGAAAGCGAGGATCGAGATAAAGGGCACTAACAAAAGTTTTATTTCCCATTAACATTTTTTTCCTTATATCCATGTGGTGACAAATTAATTGAGCTAATGGAACCATTATTTTAGCTGTATCCATAAAACATTTTGTCCAAAAGTAAAAAAAATCTCCAAGAGTTAGTTGCTCAGACTGTAATTGTTTTGTTAATATTTTCGCAGGCGTAAGTGATTTTATTAAATCCTGAATGGCTGCCCATGTCGTATCGGGCAGGTATAAAATATCGCCTGGTATATTTGAGCAACATTCTCGCAATTCAACTAGTCTCTCAAGCATTTCTAAAGTCGAATTCCAGCGGGTAGGACAGTCGAGAATCGGCTTTCTTTTATTGCTTGACTTTAAAATATTTTTCATCGTCGGCGTTCTAAGACGCCGCACGATTCTTCTTGCATCTTCAATTGTATTTAAAGCTTCTATTTCTCTCAATGCGTCATTAATTGCCAACTGTAGAGTATGAGCAGCACAGCGGATGGATGTTATTGAATATTGGTTGGAATTTAGAGAATCTATTTCATCTATTGTTATTTCTAGGTTTGCAGTCATATCGTAGGTCATGTCGTCATCGTCAGTATCACTTTCATCGGCTAAAGTTTCATTTAATAGTCGAGTCATTTTGATCATATTGGACCCATTGTCAGTAGTTACCGAATAAATTTGGTTAACACTCAAATTATACTTGCGTATAATACGTAAAAGTTTTTCTTTGATAAAATCAGCCGTACTCCGTGAATGTAATTCGGTAACACCAAGATTCCTTATTACAATTTTACCATTTTCCACATATTGTGCATTGATTCCTAAAAACACACGGTCCTGGCAAGTTGCACCATCTACTTTAATACAAATTAACCTGTTTTTAAACTCGCTCGAAATCATTTCTCTTTTTTCGCGGGCTGCCATTATGACAGCGTCCCTTATACTGTGAGAATTAATACTCTGTAGCTCTCGCTGGGAGAAGGACGTAAATGTTAAAATATTTTTAAATGCAGTGTCATCCAACAACGCGAATGGCCTGCCATGAATCGTTACCAAATTTATACATTCACGTCTCAATAGTTCGATTTTGCAGCGAGTGCGGTGCGGAATACTGGTGCTGCTGCTGGGCATATCATTGTCACTCTGTATTTCTTGGTCATTATCCTTCCCAATTATTTCATTCCTTTTTTGGACTATTCTAAATTCTTCTTCGTGTTTTGATGATAGATGGTATAACAAGTTTGTTCCATGAGAACCCTGAAAATGCAGAGTGTAATTTAGAATCGAAAAAATACCTTAATTCATCTATACATGATATGTATATTGTATATGTATCCTACTTATTAAAAATAACTAAGCGAGCGAGAAATTGAGCGAGGTAAATTGGGTGGATTTAGGTACTCTTGTCCACCTGTCTGTCTGTCATAGCCTTTATAACTTCTGAATTAATAAACAGAATTGCTTCACATTCACCAATAATATGTAAATCGACGGCTTGATGTTGATAGCTACATAAAAATTATAGCAATCATTAATTGAGTGGCGCTCAAAACAAACTAAAGGGTTTTATTATTTTATTATGGAACTCTAAAAATACCTACAATATCTAAGTAAACACTAAACATATCACGCTTACCTTTATAATTGCTGAACAACCGCTAACGAGACATCTGGAACTGTTCTGAGCTTTTTCATACGAAAAGAAACCATGAACGGCGTTTTTCTTGTTGCGACCCATTTCACACGTTACATAAAAAAATACGAACTAAGTAATACAAACAATTATAGCTATCTAATATTTTTAATTGTATTTTATAGCGCGCCGCGTAAAAGAAAGTGCAAATATTGTACGTGAATTGAGTGAACTGACTGATGTGTTTTGATTTAGCTAAGTACCTACCTATCTAACAAACCAAACATGTCTCAACCTGACTAAAACGTAGGTAGGTATTTTATCGACTGATGTTTGTTTTTCGGTACCGAAATAAGATTTGGGTTAAATAACGGTATGACTGAAAAGGGTTGAATTATTGGTACCGGTAATTTTAACCGGTTAAATACCCTTATTCTTCTACCGTTTTCAGTCCCTGACCCTACATGACAATTCTCATCGTGGAATAAACGTAAAATGCTTAATCTGCTGCCTTTTGGAACATACAGTTTCGTCCTACCGTCGGAATCAGTTTTATAATATAACAAATTATTTCGTACCAAGTATTGGTTAGCATCCAATTCGCCCGCCTGTACTTTTTCAATCAATGACTGAGTTTCATCATCTTTTTGTTGTGCAATTTCTAACCATGAGTTAGTTGATGTTAATACATTAACGGTCTCTTTATAATCTGGACCAAAAATCTCAGTCGTTGATGTAGTGATATTAGGTTCATTATTCGTAGTGTTTGTATCAGATAAAGTTACACGGTTCCGACTCAAATAATCTACATGACCTACAAATTTTCCTTTCTTGTAAACGATTTCGAAGGAAAAGTCTTGCATATACGTCCACCATCTAGCAACACGTGACGAGATGTCCTTTTTGCGCGCCGTTGCTTTAATAGCATTACAGTCGGTGATTATTTTAAAGTTTAGCCCTAATAAATAAACACGAAAATGTTTTAACGCGTTGTATATAGATAAAGTTTCCAATTCATACGAACAGTACTTGGCTTCTGATGGGGATGTTCGCTTGCTATAATATGCTACTACTCTGTTTATGCCGTTGACTTTTTGCAAAAGTATTGCCCCATAGCCTATAGCACTTGCATCTGTATGTAATTCAGTGGGTAGCGAATGGTCAAATATAGTCAATAATGGTTTTGATATTAAATGATTAATGACATATTGACGTGCCTCATCTTGCTCAGGACCCCAGACCCACGATTGGTCCTTTTTTATTAATTTTGTAATACTAGCGGTACGAGAAGCAAACTCGGGAATAAACTTTCTAAAGTAACTAGCAAGACCCATGAATTGTCGTACCTGTTTAATCGTTGTTGGAATGGGAGAATTCACTAAAGCAGAAATCTTACTTTCGCTTGGTCTCACACCCTCGGCGGATACGTGTTGCCCAAGATATTCAACACTAGTTTCAAAGAATTGACATTTATTTATATTAATTGTGAACCCTGCGACACTCAAAGCATTTAAAGTTAAATCTAAATATTCTAAACCTTGATCTATAGTTGAAAATGGGATAAGTAAATCATCTACATAAACAAGTAGAAATTTAAGATGTCGAACAGCTTTAGATATTGCTCTTTGAAAGACTGATGGGCCATTGCAAATTCCAAAAGGCATTTTTAAAAACTCAAAATGCCCATCTGGCGTGACAAATCCAGTATACTTAACAGAGTCTGGTGCAATAGGTATCTGGTAAAACCCGTTTTTCATATCAATGGAAATAAAATATTTTGATTTACCTAGCTTATCTATCTGATCCTCAATAAGGGGCAAGGGAAATCTCTCTCTTTCGATTATTTTATTTAAGGCTCTATAATCTACACACATTCTATCATTTCCGTCTTTCTTTTTCACCAATAGTATGGGACTCGCATAGTCTGACGTACTCTCCTGAATTATATTGTTATCTAATAAATCCTTTATTATTTCTTTAACCTTTTCTCGTTCCACTAAAGCTAGCCGGTATGGACGGTAATTAATTACCTCATCTTTTTTTAGTCTAATTTTTAACTCACCTGTTTTGACAGTACTTAAATGATTGTTGGACGCTATGACGGTAGGGTATTTTGTAAAAATATTTAAAATATTTTCCCTTAGATCGGAATCAAGGTGTTGAATTTTATCAGACAATTGACTCAAATCATTGTTATTACATTGATATTCTAGAAAATTAATTTCTTGATTAGTTACATGAATCTCTGTATTTCGAATTAATCTACTTCCGTTTGAATTGGTGACAATGGTTATATCTGGATGTTGTACAGCATTCCGTCCAATTATACAATCATACTTGAAATTATTATTTTTCACCACGTAAATATCTAACTCTAGACAAACTTCCTCAAATCTAACTGGTACCGTTATTTTCCCTTCTACATTTATTTTCCCGTTACCTATACCATCGATAGTAAAAAAACATGGCGATATGTTACAACCAAGACATTTGGCTATTGAATACTTTATAACACTACAACTGGCCCCCGTGTCTAGTAGACAGTTAATAGTATAGTTATTGATCGAGATCTCAGTTAATAGTCATTGTTTTTTAGCAGTTGGTTCTTTTAAATCGAGTCGGCGTTTATTAAAACAATAATCAACAGAATGACCCTCTTTTTTGCAAAATACACAGAAAAGATTTTTAGTCTTTTTTACAACTTCAGATCCCTTTTGGTTAGGATCTTTATAGTTCGAAGAAGGGATATTTTTATTTCCTTCTAAACATTGTGAGGAAAGATGACCTATTCCTCCACATGAAAAACATTTACGATCATTGCAAATTTTAAATCGTTTTGAATTGTTTGACTCTACGTTATTATTGTCAACACTATTTTCTATGGGACGTTTCCTCGTTTGTTTCGAAAATGTTGAAAACAAAGTTATTAATTCAGACGTGGTAGTTACGGAAGTGTTATGGCAAGTTATTTTGATATTTGGTTCCCGTATACCCCCACATATAAGCTCAATCAATTGACTTTCCGAGAAATTAATCTTACAGTTTTGTAAAAGTCTTAATTTTTCTCTTGCATAGTCACAATACGAATCACTTGAATCTGACGAATACGAAACAGCCTTTGATAATTTTTCAGAAAGATTTTTCTTTTCAGGATACAAAGCAATAATATCTTTGCTAAAATTCTCCCAATTTCTGCCTTCTTCCGGCTCCCAAGTCTCAAACCAAGATAAAGCAGAGCCCCGAAGGGCCTTACCAGCTTTAGCTGCTTTTTGAATACTGCTCCATCCTAGCGCGGTGCCAAGTGACTCGATGCTCTTGCACCAGGATTCGGCCCCGTTGTCACTCTTCTCCGGATCAAAGACGGGTAGTGCGATGTCATCGCTGCGTTGGTTGGATGTTAAGGAGTCACGTATACTCTTTAAGATTTCTTGCAGCTGCTCAGCGTTAATATTCATTGCTTCTTGATTTTCGAGACCTGTGTAAGAAAAAAAATACTGTAACAATTGCCGAAAAATAGTTTGCATCCCACTTCTGATTTTAAATCATTGGTAGGTAGGGCGACAATTTATTAAGCTCTATGAATTCTAAATATCGAAGGTAAAGCTTTAATGAGATTCTGGAATAAAGCACCGAAGTCACTATGCCGTTGCTACGCCGTTGCTATGCCGTTGCTACGCTGTTACTATGCGGTTACTATGTAAGTACTATGCTGTTACTATGGAAAGCTACATACCTATATCTTATTTAGTTTTGATGAAATATGTAGGTAGGTAGGAAAATGATTTTACAGAATCCCTTTCCATTAAAGGCACAATAATTAAGATAAAATTATAAAACTCTATACTAAAATTAAACAATATAGTAACCTTTTTCAAAAGTAATTTACCTATGTAAATGAGCAACTAGTAAAGAAATTTAATGAAACGACGTCCAAAATTTAACACTCTTTATATTATTCAGTGATTCATAAGATAGATTTATCAGTTATTTAAAGTGGGTACAAAACACTTACACAATTAAAATAGAGTTTCACACAAAGATTAGTACATAGTAACACAGTGAATATTATAACAACTAGATATACAAGTAGGTACAGAAATAACACTTATCTTTATTCTGAGCGGCTTGTCGAATAATTCACCCCAATCTAATACAAACTAGTGATGTGCGGAATCGATTATCAATAATCGATTAATCGATTATTAAAATGATCGATTGCAATCGATTATGATTTTGCATAATCGATCATGATCGATTATAAAGATATACGTTAATTACCAAACTTTACTACCAGCTTTCTGTTATTAATTTGCTTGCTAAAGTATAATATGGTTTGGCAACCCTATCATTGCAAAAAGGGGATTCCCTCAAAGTTAGTTTTAGGCTTTGTTCACACCAAACGGATAGTCAGCCGCGCGCCGACTTCACAGTCGGCGCGCGGCTGACTATCCGTTTGGGTTTGGCGAGGGTTATGCAGCTTACAGCAAATTCATGCAAAAGCATACAAATGCAACGACAGCAAAACTATTGCTATAATTTGTTATGTGAGCGTGATGTACCTAAGAACAATCAGCGTTTAACAGCACCTATCTCGTTTTTGGAAGTCTATATCTATTTAAGTCCCTCAGGAACACTTTTCCGGGATAAAAAGTAGCCTAAGGGACCTTTCAGACAGACCGGCGCGGAGAGCAGAGCAAATTTTAATCGCATTTAAAATAGAATCTTAAGACATTGAAATAGGCTTTATTTTTACATGTTAACTCTTTTATGATAAGAGGATGCTCGAGCATGCTCCCAATACGCTCTGTGTGAAATATATGAGAGCAGCCGGTCGGCTACTCGTCGAGCCGGTCGGCTGCTCCATGCCCGTGCCCTTTCGCGCTCGAGCATCCGACCGGCTCCGTTCGCGTGCTCTTTCATGCTCGCACAGCCGACCGTAGGCCGAATATGCTCTGCCGTCCGGCCCAAGAGCGTACGCTCGGCTCCGAGCGCATCCGCGTGTCCGTTCACACAGACCGGCGCGGAGAGCAGAGCAAATTTGAACGGCCGGTCTGTGTGAAAAAAAAAATGCTCTCCGACGCTCTCCGCGCCGGTCTGTCTGAAAGGTCCCTATGTGTTATTCCAGGACATAACCTATCTCCAATCCAAATGTCAGCCAAATCGGTTCAGTAGTTGCGGCGTTAAAAAGTAATAAACATACACACAATATACTGTCATACATACACACACACACAAACTTTCGCCTTAGTGTGATAAATAGGTACCTAATAGGTATGTATATTTAATTTTGATCAATTACATTATTTTTTAATTAATCTATTTAATTTTCTAATTTCAATTTCAAAAAATTTAAAAAATAATGTTTGTTTTTCTTTTTTCAGAACAGTCTAAAAGGTTAAAATATAGATGTTGCTACTAAATGCAAGGGTTCAGAATTTTTTCCAGAAAGTAGAATTGTTTTTTCAGTTCTTTCTAAGAATTATTTCATAATCGATCAATAATCGATTAATAATCGATTATTATTTTATAATCGATTAATATAATCGATTAATCGATTATCAAAATAATCGAATCGGCACATCACTAATACAAACAGTGATTTTTATAGCCTCTGTTACCTCCACCTTTTCCTAATCCAGGTTTACAACCTAAGAAAACATTTTTCTTACAGTAAACAGTGAAACTGAGTTACTACTAAATATACATTTATAGATACTAATTAACATAATTATCGCTAGTTTGAATCATTTTCAAGATAATATAAAGTTTAGTTTTTAATTATTTAAGAAAAGTATACAAACGTTAAAAGTCAATTGAAATACACTTGTTCATAATTACAGTAAACTTTGCTCTAATATACTATTAAACTTAATAATTTATTATTTAAATAATTATGAAATAGGTTTCTACATTTGAAACAAGATTGTAATTTAATTAAGTAGTTATTCTATAACTTTAAAATTGCGTTAACCAAACTCCATGATGACTCTATGATAATCAATAGACCTATTATTTAAATAACATTATTTATTGAAGTATTAACTATCAATACTTCACATTGTAAAATTGGTAATTATTTATTTTAAAATTATCTAGTCTTTTCTCTGAATAAAACTACACATATTTTAGTAACAAAAATATAACCTTCCTAAGGTTAAACACATTACCAACATCACAAGTTAGAATCCAAACCAAAGATTAAAAAATCTCTGTGATACAAACTAAACCAATGTTGGCACACTCAAATAATAAATAGTGTTCACACATTTTAATATTCAATTATTCGATAAATCACCGAATAGGTTTCATTTATTTACAATAATCTATCACGTTCATCCAAACCTTTATGGGATAATCTTCTCGAACTTCTGGTCTTTTCATTGGCGATCTAGTCTTGTCAGCGATATGGTAGTGAGGGAAGTTGGTTCTTATTTCAAACGACCGTTCGTGTTAGAATACCTTTTATTACTCTCTGCCTTAATCTAAGTGATACATCTTATATACTAATCGTAACTACGTCATACCTACGCATTACACCTCACCTCGGGGGTGAGTGAAAAAAAAAAAACAATACATAAGTATCTGTTTTTTTTACAAGATAATATTACTTAAGTTACAAACGGTCTATATTACACCGTTATTAGTCACTTCACTTCTATCAGTTTTCAGTCACAAATAAATACACATCGCGTCTATTTCATCGCGATGTTCACTTCTCTGGCTGCGCGGTTGACGGATCTTCGCAGGCTGTTCTGCATAATTTGTTCCCTTATCCATGTATGGTGGCATTTTTTGTACTGTTTCCACATAAAATAGCACATTCCAATATTATGCACTATGTCTAGTGAGATGTAGACTGGCCGTGGTCTGAGTGATTGTTCGTCGTATCCTTGCTTGAGTGTGTTCTTCTCCTATAGTTTCTGGTATGGTGGGATACACCCTCTGTCCAAGGACAGAAAATGCCCTTCTCAGGGCCTGCATGCGTGCGTTTGTCCGCTCGTTCCCAGCTACGCAATTACGGTTTGGTCCGCCGATAACAAATGGAAGTATTTGTCCTGCCGACACTGGATTGCTCGTTAAATCGCTCAATCATGGGAAAACCACTTGGAGAGTTTCCTGATTTCTATCGCCCGCAGTAGGGGTCTGAGGAGGGGATTGGATGATGATGATTGTGATAAAGGCGGTGATTGTGGAATGGAAATGATGATTGCGAAGAAGATTGCGAAGTCGATGGTACTTGATTGAAAGGTGGAGATGGTGCTGTCTCATGTACGCGGTCAGCTAATTCGGCAAGGTCATCAAGGGCAAGCCGAGGCTGTTGTGATGCTATGATTGTCTGCAAGCTGTGTGGTAAGCGGCCTGACCATAAACTTAGAAGTACCTCGTCTGTAACAGACGGGCCAGGAAGATTTCTTAGGGTTCGGAAGTGAAAGATGCGGGGATACTCAGGGTGCATCCTTGTTTCCCCCCCTAGGTAGTTTGGGTGCATGCGCCGGAAGTGGCGGAGAATGTTGCGGCTTCTATACATTTTGCCGCATAGAACGCATTGGTCTCCGCCCTTCCCGGCGCCCGCACCCACCCTCAATGGTCGTACTCCGCGGTGTAAATTTTGCTGCGGGGGGTCCATCCCGGCCCAGCTGGGCCCTGGTACCGGCTCAGCCGGTTCGCCCGGCCCGCCTGTCCCCGCAATCCTCTCTGACCTCGGGGGGATCCCGTCCGGTGCTGCAGCGCCCCGCTCCTGGGTGTCCACGGCCCCTGGGCCCAGGAGGGCTGGAGTGCCCGGTCCTGCTTGTCGATGTGCCTCCTCCGCTCCTTGAGGCAGGCTTGTAGCCTGTAGAGCCGTGACTACAGCTATACGCCTGTGATCGGTGCGCATCTGCGACCCTGCCAGGGGGGCCCCAGTGGGATGAGTTCGTAGGGGCTGGTCTCCATTGGTAATACCCCTCGTACTATGTAGAGCCTCCGTTAATCTATCTATAGTGGCTGATTGTCTATTATTTATTTTCAGCAGACCGTCGACCACCCCCTCCAGGTGTTGGATACGCCGCAAGAGACCCTGGATGTAGCTCGTGTTGTCTTCCATTGTGTCTGACCGCTCAAATCGTCGTAATGCAGGGATGGGGTTAAGTTGGCGAAATCCAGTTCTCATCTCGAGTGGGGTCGCAGCGTTGGCCATAACAACGAGCGTATCTCGGATGTTGTTAGGATAAATTTATATTTATGGAGTTAGGAGTGGCGGCAAGTTCTCCAAATGGTTACGCAAGTACCGCTGCCATTCTACCACAGTCAGCAGAGCAGGCCGCTTGATAACAAGCGGCCTGCTCTGCTGACTGTGGTGGTTCCTGCACTGGAAAGGCGTTCCAGACAATACTTCCCTCGATCTTACCAAGACTACACAATATATTGTAGAATGGCAGCGGTACTTGCGTAACCATTTGGAGAACTTGCCGCCACTCCTCGTCGAACAAGAAGGATTGGCTAAGTTGAAACGATTCACGCTTGTTTAGCGCATAGCGCGCGACGAAAAGCTTATAGTAAAACAGACTGCTTGAACAGAGAGTTGAGCTAACAACGCGATAATACTGATGAATCGTTCAGATACCGGTGACTACTTGCATATCCCATGCTGATGCCATCTTGCTGTATTCAGCGACTGCACAAAATCCCACTCCCCTACTGGCCGCCGGGAGAGGTATGGGGGGAAGATGGCGCTGCCATCACATAAACAAATAGTGCTCCAGTATAAATATTAGAAAATTAATAAAGTGCGTATTTAAAAAGATATCTCTATTCTAGAACATACTTTATAATGTTAATTTCATGTACAAATGTTATCTACATAAACTAACAAGTGGATAAATAAATAAATCCTTATAAAAGTTCGTGGGTGTAAACTATAAATTTAATTTGTAAAAAGTTATAATTAGTCGGTGAAATACTTCAAAGTGTGTAAAAAACAATTTAAAAGAAGCAAGTGTACATTCAAATACATATTTAATGAGAATATTGTGAAATATAAGATAAAATTAATTAAAGTGAAGGTTACATAACATTTTGAAAAAAACGATTCTTGTGAAAAATAGCGCCATCTGCACCTAACAACAGAACAACAGTGACTAACGCCATCTAACGATTAATGTCTGTACCAGCTTATAAAATGTTCATAAGTATACGCCAGATTGATCGTAAAATAAGTACAGAAAAACAAATAATAATGAACGCCATCTATCATTGAATTTAAGTAATAAAACAGCTCATATTGAAACATTCTATTCGTCAATTTCAACATTTTAGGAGAAGACATCGTGGCATATTAAGCAGCCACTTGACATTAATAGTTGTGGTCCTCGGTTCAAATCTCGCCACCTGGATTTTATATGAACATTTTTAGTTTTATTTTGAGAATGTGTATCTAAATAATGGAAATTCAATAATAAAAATAAAGTATATTGAAATATTAGAAAAAATGGAAGATTACGTTACACAAAGGAAAAAGTGTATATTGCACAATAATAATATATCGCTGAATTCGATTTTGGACGATTCATTCTTGTCAACTGATTCAGATATTGTACAAAGTTTACCTGAGCTATCTACCACAGTTGCAGAGCACAATGATTTACAGGAACTTAAGAAATTAATGGAAGACTTAAAGACAAAATTGCACTCTACGAATATTAAAATAGAAAGTTTAATGTCGGAAAAAGATCTTTTATCAAAAACATTACTTGAATGTGAAGGGAAATTAAATAGATTTTTGACAAAAACTCTTCCTCTCCCCACCTCTCAATATAATTACACCTCTTCAAAGTATAGTGATAACATTACATCAGATATTTTGAAAAGTTCAATAAATAATGAATGTGAAATGGAAAATAATCAATTAATAGCAGGAATTCCTTCATCTACAACAATTAGAAACACTTCTAGTATGACTCTCCCTAACTCTACACAAGACTCGACCTCTTCAAAGTGCGAACATAATATTACTACAGATTCTTTGAAAAGCTCAATAAATAATAATGAGAAAAATAGCTTTTCAAAAAATATTGGTTCTGAAAGAAATACGATATTTGTACATGGCTCTCAACGATGTATTGGCTTAGCGACTAAATTACTTGACTCAAGAATCAACACAAAATATGAAAAATATCTCATCACTGGATTTGTCAAGCCATTTGCAACGACCGCTGAAATTCTAAAGACAATACAAGGCCAAAGTTACAATATGAGTGATAAATTTATTATATGTGTTGGTGAAAATGATGTAGATCCTACTGAGACACTATATGAACTATATTGTACATTGAAAAAACTAAGTAAAAATAAAATTATTGTGTTAAGCGTTTCGAATAATCAATGTCTCAATGAAAAACAATTGAACAACCAAATAAAACATATATGCTCTAAATTTAATAACTCGCATTTTTAGATATAAGAAATTGTAATAAAACCTCAGAATTATGTAATTTAATCAACTATAGACTCGATTGTATATACTATGATGCAAAATTCTTAACATATAAAAACATAAAAGACATAGAAAATCGTTTCAAAACGAAATCTAGCATAAGGGACACAGACACTTACTTACCAGGTTTGTATAAAAAAGGGACAATTCCATATTATTTTGATAAAATGGCAAAAGTAAAAAAAGTAAATAAAACTTTGACCAATCCAGCCCAAAATAATACTCAAAATGAAAATATATCAGAAACTATACTTAATACAAGTAAGATATTCCAAAGCAGCAACCAGTTTTTTCGAGAATAAAAGTTATTTTAATATTTTCCATCTTAATGTACAAAGCTTAAAAAACAAAATAAATGAGATTGAAATAATAACTAATGAAAAAGAAATTGACGTATGTTGTTTTAGTGAAACTTTTCTAAAGAATAATGAAGCTGATCTACTTCAAATAGATGGATATAAAAAAGGTGCACACTTCTCTAGAAAAAAAGAAAACCGCGGTGGTGTAGCTATATATATAAAAAACTCAATTGAATTTAGTGAAATAAAATGGATATCAGAGTCATCTATTGAACGTATTTTTGAATGCTGTGGAATCACTATTCCTCAACTCAATTACATTATTATCTCTATGTACAGAACCCCAGATAGTGATTTTAACATCTATATTAAGCATCTAGAATCGCTTCTTCAAAAAATTTTATTAAAAACTAAAAATAATAAACCTAAACTATTCTTACTAGGTGACTTCAATATAAACATACTAGAGAAAACAAAAAAGAGTGAAATATTTAAAAATACACTAAGTTCATACGGTGTACATACAACAATCACCGAAGCTACTAGAATCACAGACCATTCTCAAACTTGCATAGACAATATTTTGACCAATATTAAAAACTATGAAACAACGATTTTAAATTTAGGAATATCGGATCATACTGCTCAACTAATAAAGGTTGTGACAAACACAAGTTTTAAAGAACGTTATTGGTATGTATACAAAAGAAATATAGATAAATATATTGAAATTTTCCTCAAGTATATATCCCAAATAAATTTTTCAGAAATCTATAGCGAACCTGACCCAAATAAAGCTTATAATTATTTCATCAATTTATTTAGTCTTATTTATAAACTATCTGTACCATTAGAACGAGTAAAAATAACTTACAAAAGAAAACCAAATTGGAAAACAAAAGGTATAAAAGTAGCAAGTAAAAACAAAAGAGAAATGTTCCTTAAATTACATAAAAACAGTGATAATTTATTATTATTTAAATATAAAAAATATTGCTCTATAATTAAAACAGTTATTAAATGCTCTAAAAAAAATCTAATATTAGTTATACAGGGTGACTGGTAACAGGATACATTCCTTGCAGGGGCTTAAAGTAGAGCTCATTTGCAGTAAATTTTTTCATATAATGTCCTATCCGAAACTTAGTCGTTTCCGAGTTATTGAAGATTTAAGGTTTTTAGCAAAAAATTCCAGTTTTAAAGTTAAAATTAGTTGCTGAAGAAAATCATACCCGGTTTTGTTAGTTTTTTTGTTGTTTTCTGATAGAAAAACGTTCAGAAACTCAATCAAAATCAAAATAAGCTAGAAAATACCGTTAACTTTTCAGTTAAGGCCTAAAAACCACGTATTATTTTTAAGAAAAAAATCGAATTTGATGAAAAGCAATAGTATTTCTAAAAAAAAATGTATGGAACGTTACGTACAAATTACTGAAATAACTTCCTTGATTCATTAGCTATCCAAAAAGGTACAGATGTCTACAACTTTTTTCAAAACCTCGATTTTATTAACAAAATTCTGAGAACTGACGAGTCTCAATTTGACCGGGATGGAATCACAAAGTATCATAATTTACATTATTGGGCGGCAAAATGAGAAAACCTAAAAAAGAAAAAGAAAGGGCACATCAACGGAGGTATTCTGTAAAAGTATGGATAGGATTAATCAATTAAACATCTAATTGGCCCGCATTTTTCCCTCAGAATTAAAAAAAAACTAATTAGGTGAAAAGAATATTAATTCAAAAAAAAATGTATGGAACGTTACGTAAAAATTACTGAATTACCTTCTTTGATTCATTATCTATCTAAAGAGGTAAAGATGTCTACAAAAAACTGCAATAACGATAGGTGAACCTATTCCTTGTCCAGATTTAACGCCTTGAAACTTTTATCTTTGGGGCCACATGAATGATTTGATGTACGCTTACCCCATTATCACAGATGAGCTTCGCGAGTACTCTTCGTGCAGCTCATGAAATACGTAAGAATTAGCCAACAAGAGTCACTAAAACGGAAATACGAAAAAGGTTTTGGGCTTGTATCAGACAAAGAGGTTCACAGTTAGAGCAAGTTTAAAATTAGATTTAGATTAAGATTAAGATTAACACTAAGATTTAGAATAAAATAAAGATTAAAATTTAGATTAAAATCATAACTAGTTTTTCTTTTGCGAACCTAAAATATGTAATTACTAATAATTATTAGTTAGTTTATTGTTATTCCTAAAATTAATCAATTAGTCATTAAACTACTACAAGTTTCAAATTGAATTAAAAATCGTTCTTGCAGTTTTTTGTAAATATCTTCACCTCGTTGGATAGCTAATGAATCAAAGAAGTTAATTTAGTAATTTTTACGTAACATTCCATACATTTTTTTTTTAGAAATAATATTATTTTCACCTAATTCGTATTTTTTAAATTCTGAGGGAAAAATGCGGGCCAATTAGATGTCTAATTGATTAATCCTATCCATACTTTTACAGAATACCTCCGTTGATGTGCCCTTTCTTTTTCTTTTTTAGGTTTTCTCATTTTGCCGCCCAATAATGTAAATTATGATACTTTCTGATTCCATCCCGGTCAAATTGAGACTCGTCAGTCCTCAGAATTTTGTTAATAAAATCGAGGTTTTGAAAAAAGTTGTAGACATCTGTACCTTTTTGGATAGCTAATGAATCAAGGAAGTTATTTCAGTAATTTGTACGTAACGTTCCATACATTTTTTTTTAGAAATACTATTGCTTTTCATCAAATTCGATTTTTTTCTTAAAAATAATACGTGGTTTTTAGGCCTTAACTGAAAAGTTAACGGTATTTTCTAGCTTATTTTGATTTTGATTGAGTTTCTGAACGTTTTTCTATCAGAAAACAATAAAAAAAACAACAAAACCGGGTATGATTTTCTTTAGCAACTAATTTTAACTTTAAAACTGGAATTTTTTGCTAAAAACCTTAAATCTTCAATAACTCGGAAACGACTAAGTTTCGGATAGGACATTATATGAAAAAATTTGTTGCAAATGAGCTCTACTTTAAGCCCCTGCAAGGAATGTATCCTGTTACCAGTCACCCTGTATAATAAAACAAAACACATTCCAAAATAACTACATAAAGACAACAATTGAACACGTTAAGCACGAAAATAAAGAGATTCGTAACCCTGAACAAATAGCTAACATATTAAATGAATATTTTATAAATTTAAATAAACCGCCCAAAAATAACATTAGTAATTACAAACCACTAAATAACACATTGTGTAATAGCTTGTTTCTAAAGCCAGTAGAGCTAATAGAAATTAACGACATAATTAGAAAATTAAAAAATACGAAAAGTTGTGGTCATGATGAAATACCTACACAAATTATTAAACGAAGTGCTTACTATATAATTGAACCACTTATGTACGTTATAAATTTAACTTTAGAAAACGGCACTTTCCCGGATGATCTAAAAAAGGCATTAATTAAACCAATACATAAAAAAGGCCCTAAAAACAATATGAGTAATTATAGACCAATTGCCCTATTACCAGTATTTGCAAAAATATATGAGAAAGTAATACACCATAGAATAATATCTTTTTTAAATTCTAATAATATACTAAACGAAAACCAATATGGTTTTCAAAAAAGCAAAAATACAATTTTGGCAGTTTTTAAAGTTTTAAAAAGGGTGTGGGATGATTTAAATAATAAAAACTCTTGCATTGGTTTATTTCTAGATCTATCAAAAGCCTTTGACTGCGTTGTACATAAAATTTTACTGACACAATTAGATCACTATGGTATAAGAGGACCTGCCCAAAAATTGTTACAATCGTATCTAATAGATAGAGAACAAGCAACTTCAATTGATGTATATGATAAAAAACTTAAAACCATCGTAAAGGTTCAATCAGAATATAATAAAATAGTACTAGGTGTACCTCAAGGCAGCGTTCTTGGCCCGCTTTTATTTTTGATTTATATTAATGAATTACCATCCATAATAAAACACTTGTGTGTTATGTTTGCTGATGATGCCACAATATTTTTATCTAAACAAAACCTCACTGACAAAGAATTCCAAACGGAAATTAATAATACATTAAATATACTAGTAAAATCATCTATCAATTTAAAGGTCAATTTAGATAAAACAAACATAATTCAATTTTTAAAATATAAACAAGCTCCTCTAAATCTAGAAGTTTCATATGGCACCAATAAAATAGATAAAGTAGCAGAAATAAATTTTCTTGGAATGACAATAGATACACATTTAAACTGGAAAGCCCATATTCTAAAAGTTAATAAAAAAATATCTAGTTATTGTTTTGCCCTATCAGTCCTATCAGGTATAACATCCGAACAAATTACTAGAAATGCCTACTATGGTTATGTATATCCTCTCTTAACATATGGTGTGATATTCTGGGGAAACTCGGTAAATGTACAATCAACCTTTATATTACAGAAAAAATGCTTGAGAATTATATGTATACAACATACAATATGATCAATCAGTGAGAAATGTATTTATAGATAAAAAGTATCTCACTGTAACTTGCATTTATATTTTAGAAATCTGCTTATTTATTAAAAAAAATTCAGAGTACTTTAACAGAAATTGTACTATCAGGGATAACTTACGTACAAAATATAAATATAATATATGTGTGCCGCAAAATAAAAGCTATGTTTTTATAAAAAGTGCATTCGCTTCTGGAATCAAAATATTCAATCATTTGCCATTAAACATCAAAAAAATTGAAGGAAACATAATGTTCAAAAATAAATTACGATTATGGCTAATAAACCAAGCATTTTATAATATCAACGAATTTTATTGTAAAAATTTTGATTAGTACCGTATACATAGTATAATATATAGGTAATATTAGTGTTTAATAAGATTTTTTTGTACAATTCTCATTGTCATAAGGGCTAAGTGTATATCAATAAAAAAATGTGTGTGTAATAATAAAAAATATTAGATATATTAAAAGTAATAAGAAATATAATAATAATTACGTTAGATTATAAGAACTTGCAGTTCAAAAATATTGCACGCCAGAAGTGGCAAACTGTTGATACTTATTATTAAAATTTACAACCTAATGTACCTACACAGTGAAAGCAATAAATTTATTCTTATTCTTATTCTTAATGGTTGTGCTGTTACTCGCAGTGCATCTATTGCACGTTCAAGGTCTTGAGTCGTCTCATCAAACACCCCCAAACGTCTCATCGCTGCTTCGCGTCCTTCTGCAGCTTGCCTGGCATTCATCTTAGAGCGGAAAGCGTTCTGTTTTCTAATTTTGCTTGCTTTTCCTTGCTGCTTCTTTTTCTTTCCCGCATTCTGCGTGTGAGCGGCGGCTCCTCCATGGGTACATCATCAACGTTGTTAGACATGATGACAATGGCTCCGTATGAGATTAAAGTTGTAGAAATACTCGCAAAATAATCAAATACCCGCTATTGAGATGAATGAATCGTTTCACAAATGGTTTTGGTTGCTAACCAAATTCCATTGTCCAGGTACCTTCATCGATGTTCAAAAGTGACCAAGTTCGAAACCGTTGGTTGTGATAAAGCCGTAAAGAGGTTGTAGTTCTTAAAATGGTTCATCAAGATGATGATATGATAAATGATAAATGGTTTACACGATTGGAACTAAAGAAATAGGACTGCGTTTATGGGAAGTAGTTTTTGATCAGTTATGTTAGAAAGTTAGACGCCGCCGAGTTTCTTACTGGTTCTTCTCGCTAGGTCGCGGCATTCCGAACCAGTGTTAGATTCGTTTTAGTGTGAACATGTAATTGTAAACGTAACTTTAACCGTGATATTTGATTAAGGGTTTGCAATAGCAATTGCACCCTAATCAGGTAAGTGTTGCCATTTCTGGGACTTAGCAGGGAAAACGTTGCGTGCGTGTGTGGTGTAGATGATTGAGAGGACTGGCCTATATGGGTCGACAATATGGGTAATCAATATATTTATTTATTTAAATTAGAACGGCGCTCAGGCCACTTACACTAATTAATTAGGTAAAACAACAGAATAACAAAATAAAAAAGAGCACTTAACAATAAACAGGTTATGTAATCACAATCACACTGACTTCTCACAAAACTCCAGACACGTTCGTACGATCACCTTCCATTCATCAGCAAACACATATAAAATCTTTATAAATATGTAAGTGATTAGTTTAGTATTCTAGGGTTAATATTGCATGGACGTTGTTCGGCAGTCTTTGGAGAGTTAAGGTTGCTGCTGTCAACAGTTAAGGTCTCGTGGCCAGTGCTGTCACCTGATGAGGAGGCTTCAGGAAAAGTCTTCTTTTTTTTTTTGCGATGAAGTTTTATTACGATTTTAATTTTACAATATTTGATTAAGTACTAAATATAATTATTAATTAAAACTAGCTGACCCCCGCGACTTCGTGCGCGTGGTTATATAGGTTTTTATATAGGATCGGATTGGATCCCATAATCCTTTTTTGTACCTAAACTAAATGTAGCCTAAGTTACTCCATATAACATCACCTGTCTGCCATTGAAAGTTCCATCAAAATCGATCCAGCCGTTTCGGAAATTAGCTGGAACAAATAGACAGATCGACAAACATAACTCTTGAATGGAAGCAGGCGTTACTTTGCGGAATTCCATGATATACAATGAATATAAAATTATTTTGCTATAATCCGCTAACAGTGACAAATTTGTAGGCACAACACCACACAATCTTGTAGGCACAACACCACACAATCTTGTAGGCACAACACCACACAAATTCACCACAAAACAAACTCGACGATCGTTTCGCTCCGATACCGGAGCATCTTCAGGAGATGTCGACTTCACAACTTTGCAATCGTCCGTTGTGAAGTCGACATCTCCTGAAGATGCTCCGGTATCGGAGCGAAACGATCGTCGAGTTTGTTTTGTGGTGAATTTGTGTGGTGTTGTGCCTACAAGATTGTGTGGTGTTGTGCCTACAAGATTGTGTGGTGTTGTGCCTACAAATTTGTCACTGTTAGCGGATTATAGCAAAATAATTTTATATTCATTGTAAAACATAACTCTAAATGCACACCAGTTTAAAATAAGCCGTACGTTCAAAGACCCGGGTCCCAAGTTATTTGAACCCAATAAATGTCTGTCATTTCTGAACTAAAAACCTATGACCTTGAAATATTTATGGGACAATACTTAAAGTACTACCTTTCTAACAAAAAAAGAATGATTTAAATTGAAGTACCCGTTATTGAATTAGAGCTAAATACACGTTTTAACTTTCTTCTCCTCTCCCAAGGGAACCGTGCTGAATTTCGGGATAAAAAGTATCCTATGTCCTACCTCGGAGTATAAACTCATATCGTACCAAGTTTCATTTGAATCCATTCAGTAGTTTCGGCGTGATGCGCGGCCAAGATACAGACAGACAGACAGACAGACAGACAGACAGACAAAAATGAAAAAAATTACGGTTTTGGCTTCAGTATCGATTATAGAATGCCCTCCAATAAAAATTTTCAAAATATCTTCAATGTACAGAATTGGATCTGTTACAGTTTTATTATATTACTAGCTGACCCCCGCGACTTCGTCCGCGTGATTATATAGGTTTTTATATAGGATCGGATTGGATCCCATAATCCTTTTTTGTACCTAAACTAAATGTAGCCTAAGTTACTCCATATAACATCACCTGTCTGCCATTGAAAGTTCCATCAAAATCGATCCAGCCGTTTCGGAAATTAGCTGGAACAAATGTACAGATCGACAAACATAACTCTATGTTGTCATAAATGCACACCAGTTTAAAATAAACCGTACGTTCAAAGATCCGGGTCCCAAGTTATTTGAACCGAATAAATGTCTGTCATTTCTGAAATAAAAAACCTATGACCTTGAAATATTTACGGGACAATACTTAAAGTACTACCTTTCTAACAAAAAAAGAATGAGTTAAATCGAAGTACCCGTTATTGAATTAGAGCTAAATACACGTTTTAACTTTCTTCCCCTCTCCCAAGGGAACCGTACTGAATTTCGGGATAAAAAGTATCCTATGTCCTACCTCGGAGTATAAACTCAAATCGTACTAAGTTTCATTCGAATCCGTTCAGTAGTTTCGGCGTGATGCGCGGCCAAGATACAGACAGACAGACAGACAGACAGACAGACAGACAGACAGACAGACAGACAGACAGACAAAAATGAAAAAAATTGCAGTTTTGGCTTCAGTATCGATTATATAGTGCCCTCCAGTAAAAATTTTCAAAATATCTTCAATGTACAGAATTGGATCTGTTACAGTCTTATTATATTATAGATAGATAGATTATAGAAGATTATTAATGATGGAAATTTCGGTTGCGAGGTGAAGCGATATGGAGCTTGAAGCGCGACGCGGTCGACGTATCAGTTGGAATACGTAATTATGGAATGCGTCGTCTCCTGAAGGAATCAGCGATTTATGTCGCGCGAAGCGTAGGTAGCTCTGGTAGGGCGGCGTCCGTTGGTGAGCGTCGCGTCGGTGGCTCGCCGTCACGTAGGCATAGGGCATCTGCTTTATGTCATCTATCACCCTGCTTAATGCATATTTCGGTTTATCGTTGCATTTTTGGTTTACAAGGCGGCGTCGTCGCATCGCTTAGCCGTTTTGCAATTCAGTGTTAAATCTAAGAGACAAAAATCATGTCAATGAACTAGATCAAGTTGCCCAAAAGGCAAAATTCTCACCATCTACGTTATTCTAATTGTTGTGATTTATGTTTTTTAAAATCCTATGGTAGCTATTTGTTACAAGTCGCGGCTAATAACTCTAGCGCTGACCTTCAATCTTCAAGAAGTCGAAAATGAATTATCTCGGGTGATGAGGAGGTCGCGGGGAGGGCGTGGGGATCGTTCGTAAGCACCGATTAGCCCTCGCGGATCCCTCGTAAGCGCTGATTGGCTCTCCAATCGTACTGTGTCCTGCTCACTCGTACGACGATGCGCGCACTTCAAGGTCACCGCTAAAGTTACGTGCCGCATATTATACCTCTGTACTAAATTTCGTATAAATCGGTTAAATGGATGGACCTTTAAGAATTCTGTGGGAACTCTAATTTTCCGGAATAAAAAGTAGCCTATGTCTGTCCCCGGGATAAAAGCTAACACTCTACCAATTTCATCAAAATTGGTTAAATTTTTAACCCCCCACGCAAAAGCGACAGGGTGTTATAAGTTTGACATGTCTGTGTGTGTATGTGTGTATGTGTGTGTGTGTGTTGTGTGTGTGTGTTGTGTGTGTGTGTGTGTGTGTGTGTGTGTGTGTGTGTGTGTGTATGCGTGTGTGTGTGTGTGCGTGCGTGCGTGCGTGTGTGTGTGTGTGTGGGCTTGACTAGTAGAATAGCACTATGCAAATCCAAGATGGCCGCCGCCACAAAATGGCGAATGGGGGTTTTTTAATTTATTGAACCGTGAAAAGCTAGCAGGCAGACACACACTTTCGCATTTATAATATTAGTATGGATGTAGTGCTGTCCTTGTATGACGTGTGAGCAGTGTGATTGAAGTGTACATTATTAGTTGCAGCACAGACGTCAACTTCGACAGCAGCATCCTGAAGCCCTGGAACAGGGAGCGGGTCACCACCGGCGTGCAGACCACGTGCACCACACAGAGTGTTGGTGTGCAGGCCACATGGGCCACAAAACCTGTTGGTTTGCAGGCCACATGGGCCTCAACACCTCTTGATGTACAGGCCACGTGGGACACAAAACCTGTCGGTGTGCAGACCAAAAATAACTGGCAAAGAAACGAAACAGAGGAGTTGAGGAATGGAGATGGAAGGGAGGGTATGACTGATGATCATGGAAGTGAGGAGTCGAGGAAAGAAGCCCTGTTAGGGAGGAAAGAGCAATTACAGGTACCGCTATACATCAAATATGTACTACTAGCTTTTGCCCGCGGCTTCGCCAGCGTGAATTTCGGTTTTTCACAAATCCTGAGGAAAACGTGGATTTCTGGTCCCGTTCCCGCTCCCTTTTCCAAGCTTTATACCTATTTTCAAGGAAGTTTGCTATGTAATCTACCTATAGCTGCAATTGTAGATTGCTATAGCAAATTTCGATTTTTTCAAAATCCATGGGGACCAGCTTTTTCAGGATAAAAAGTAGCCTATGTGTTAATTGAGGGTATAATCTATATCCGTTCTAAATTTCAGCCAAATCGATTCAGTAGTTGCGGCGTTAAAGAGTAACAAACATACACACAAACTTTTGCCTATAATATTAGTGTGAAGTATGATGTAAACTTTCTATAAAGGCGCCTCTACACGTTGGCCAACATGATGGCGGATATGATGGAAGGTATTGGGCGAGGAGTTTGTGTTCGCATCCACACGTTGGAAGGTCGTTCAGTATGCTCCGGTTAGGGCCAATGTGCGGACGTGTTTACTAAATTGAATATTGAGACGTTAACAGCTGCTGCGGTTTAATTATTCACAGCATACCGCAACTACGTGAATACACATACGAAAATTGTATTTTTTTATTTTTGTGATTTTATTTCTTGGGTTCCACAAACAATTTTTGGCTTACTAGGGCTCTATAAAGCAAAAAGTTTCTTCATTGGTCATTGTCACTGCCATTTTGTGGACATTATACTAGTTACGACGCGTGATTATAAAATTTAAAAGACGTGCATGCGTGCGATCACTCTGAGAGCTTGTAGCAAACTGAACTTGCTTCCAACGTGTGGATGGTGCGGCCAAACTCTGTCCCAAACCCTTTGATGTACCGACACGAAATGGATCTCGCGCCAACTTGCGGGCCATCATTCCAATACCTACCAAAATAGCACAAACTCCCGCTCTACACGTTGGGCCAACGTATTGGTCCATAAGATGGGCCAGCATGTTGGCGAACGTGTGGATGAGCAGTAAGATGAGACGGAACTTTATTCCTATTAGTATGGTTTGAATGGGTTGCGAGTTTGATACCTCTTGCCCATTGTGCACTCTTGTTTCACAGGTTGAGCACATACCTCTTGCCCATTGTGCACTTTTGTTTCACAGGTTGAGCACATACCTCTTGCTCATTGTGCACTCTTGTTTCACAGGTTGAGCACATACCTCTTGCTCATTGTGCACTCTTGTTTCACAGGTTGAGCACATACCTCTTGCTCATTGTGCACTCTTGTTTCACAGGTTGAGCACATACCTCTTGTACATTGTGCACTCTTGTTGCAGGAATTGAGCACAAACCTCTTGTACATTGTGCACTCTGGTTCCAGGACCCCCTGTTCAGAAAGCACCTCCTTATCACGGAGCAGGAGGTGACGTGGCTGCGCAAATTCCTGGTGAAGGACAATGTGCTCGGCGCGGACCTTAAGAAGTTTGATTTCGACGACACGTACAAGGCGCAGTTGCTGTACAGGCTCAACCCCATCGTCGACGCGAAGAGGTATGCACACGTCATCTCCACCATCATCATCACCACTATCATCATCATCACCATCTTCATTATCACCATCATCATTACCAATACCATCATCATCACCACTATCATCATCACCATCATCGTTACCATCATCATCATCACCACTATCATCATCATTACCATCACCATCATCATCACTATCATCATCATCATTACCATCACCATCATCATTACCATCACCACCATCATCATCATCATTTCATCACCATCATCATTATTATCATTATCATCATCATCACCATCATTATCACCATCATTATCATTATCATCACCAACATTATCATCATTATCATTATCATCATCATCAGCAAAGGGCTTTGAATATTTTGGATTACCTTACCAGTGCGCCATTTTCCTTATTTTTCAAAATGACGGTCACACATAAAATCTGCGTAAATCAATAGCTGGCATTAGCCCCGCTGAAAAATATCATACTCATAATCATTACTATATATGTATTTTAATGTTTTAGACGTGGCTTAGGTCTCACACTGTGCGAGAAGCCATTTGCTTGTAGGCAGTAGATGGCAAGCCTACAAGAAAATGGATCCCCACTAGGATGAGTCCTCACAGAAAGTTTGGTCCTTTTCTCAAAAAAAAAAAAAAGATTTCTTTCAAATGGATTCTTCATCAGTCATACTGGAGCACTTCTCAATAGTTGCTGTGGAACACAAATGGTTGCTTGCAGGGTAAAATATAGTACATACACAGTTCAAAAATATTAAATTGGTATTATAGTTTGACCTGTTTAGGACTCAAGAAAAAGCTTTTTCAATCCTGCAACAAATTGTTGTTATATGTTCTAGATTGTCTTTGAAGTGGCTTGGGTCTCACACTGCGTGAGGAGCCATTTTCTTGCAGGCAGTAGAGCGCAAGTCTATAAGAAAAAGGCTCCCCGTTAGGATAAGTCCTCAAGCTCAAAGAAGGTTTACAGTCCTTTTCTAAAAAAAAAAAGGTTTCTTTCAAATGGATTCTGCATCAGTCATACTGAAGCACTTCTCAATAGTTACTGTGGAACACAAATGGTTACTTGCAGGGTTAAATATAGTACATACACAGTACAAAAATATTCAATTGGTTTAAGGTTGAAGTGTTTCAGGACTCATAAGAAAAAGCTTTTTCAATCCTACAACAAGCTGTTGTTATAATATGTTCTACATAATTTGAAGTCGCTTAGGTCTCACACTATGCGAGAAGCCATTTGCTTGTAGGCAGTAGATGGCAAGCCTACAAGAAAATGGATCCCCACTAGGATGAGTCCTCACAGAAAGTTTGGTCCTTTTCTCAAAAAAAAAAAAAAAAAAAGATTTCTTTCAAAGGGATTCTTCATCAGTCATACTGGAGCACTTCTCAATAGTTGCTGTGGAACACAAATGGTTGCTTGCAGGGTAAAATATAGTACATACACAGTTCAAAAATATTAAATTGGTGTTATAGTTTGACCTGTTTAGGACTCAAGAAAAAGCTTTTTCAATCCTGCAACAAATTGTTGTTATATGTTCTAGATTGTCTTTGAAGTGGCTTGGGTCTCACACTGCGTGAGGAGCCATTTTCTTGCAGGCAGTAGAGCGCAAGCCTATAAGAAAAAGGCTCCCCGTTAGGATAAGTCCTCAAGCTCAAAGAAGGTTTACAGTCCTTTTCTTAAAAAAAAAAGGTTTCTTTCAAATGGATTCTGCATCAGTCATACTGAAGCACTTCTCAATAGTTACTGTGGAACACAAATGGTTACTTGCAGGGTTAAATATAGTACATACACAGTACAAAAATATTCAATTGGTTTAAGGTTGAAGTGTTTCAGGACTCACAAGAAAAAGCTTTTTCAATCCTACAACAAGCTGTTGTTATAATATGTTCTACATAATTTGAAGTCGCTTAGGTCTCACACTATGCGAGAAGCCATTTGCTTGTAGGCAGTAGATGGCAAGCCTACAAGAAAATGGCTCCCCACTAGGATGAGTCCTTAAAGAAAGTTTGTAGTCCTTTTCTCAAAAAAAAAAAGGTTTCTTTCAAATGGATCCTTCATCAGTCACACTGGAGCACTTCTCAATAGTTGCTGTGGAACACAAATATGTAGTTACTTGCAGGGTTAAATTTATAGTACATACACAGTGCAAAAATATTGAATTGGTGTTTTAGTTTGACATGTTTTATTTAGGACTCACAAGAAAAAACTTTTTCAATCCTACAACAAGCTGTTGTTATATGTTCTACATTGTATTTGAAGTGGCTTGGGTCTCACACTGAGCGAGAAGCCATTTGCTTGTAGGCAATAGATGGCAAGCCTACAAGAAAATGGCTCCCCACTAGGATGAGTCCTCAAAGAATGTTTACCAGTCCTTTTATCAAAAAATAAAATAAAAAGGTTTCTTTCAAATGAATTCTTCATCAGTCATACTAGAGCACTTCTCAATAGTTGCTGTGGAACACAAATGGTTACTTGCAGAATAAAATACAGTACATACACAGTAAAAAAATATTCAATTGGTGTTATAATCTATAACACCAACTGAATATTGGATAACCTAAGACGTGTTTAGGACTCACAAGAAAAAGCTTTTTCAATCCTGCAACAAATTGTTGGTTCTACATTGTTGTTGAAGTGACTTGGGTCTCACACTGCACGAGAAGCCTTTTTCTTGTAGGCAGTAGGGGGCAAGCCTATAAGAAAAAGGCTCCTCGCTAGGATGAGTCCTTATGTGGATTTTCAGTCCCTTTCTCCAAAACCAACTATTGTCAGGTCCCTCATAAAAAAAATAACGCTTTACAGTGTACAAGTACTTGACTAGTACAAATCCTATTAAAATGTATTTTGCATTCTCTTCTAAGTGGCTCAGGCCTCGCACTAGTGAAAAGCCATTTTCTTGTAGGCATTAGTAAGCAAGCCTACAAGAAAAAGGTTCCCCATTAGGATGAGTCCTCACATCGATTTTCAGTCCTTTTTTCAACAAAAAAAAACTATTTTGTATACCTTCAATAAATAAATAAAATGACCAAAAAATTATCTAAGTATGCCAAAATTGTTATCACACACACAAATTGTAAAAACATTAAGTAGACATGTTACATAACTAATTTATTTATCAATGAAAAAGTTTGTAACTGCGGTGTGGCAGCACTATAAGACGAAAATTGCATGTCATTTTTTGTTTCAGAACAAAATGTTCAAAAACTAACCAAAATGTTCGTCCATGCTCTATAGATTAAAAGTTACTAGAAAAAGAAATTACTTATTTTAATAGCGTTTTATGTACCTTCTTCATACTTACATGGTTTAATCTATAATATAATAAAACTGTAACAGATCCAATTCTGTACATTGAAGATATTTTGAAAATTTTTATTGGAGGACACTCTATAATCGATACTGAAGCCAAAACTGCAATTTGTTTCATTTTTGTCTGTCTGTCTGTCTTTCTGTCTGTCTGTCTGTCTGTCTGTCTGTCTGTCTGTATCTTGGCCGCGCATCACGCCGAAACTACTGAATCGATTCGAATGAAACTTGGTACGATTTGAGTTTATACTCCGAGGTAGGACATAGGATACTTTTTATCCCGAAATTCAGCACGGTTATCTCAGGCTTACATGTTATCTTTCAGTTTTTTATTTATTTTTTAAGTCATAAAATAGGCACAGTGGTTTGATGAGGAAAGTTTGTATGCGGTTATTCCAATGAATAGCTAATTCTTTTATAATAAACTCATTTTCATCAGTTTTAAAGCCTTGCACATCTACTAATAAAACATTCATGATAATTTTCGAACTATATTACACAATGGCTTATATTTTACTAACCGGTCATTCATTTAAATGCTTGAACAATGAATGACTACTATATTTGAATACTGAGTAATGATTATTTACATAAATTCTTGAATACTGATGACTTCTATTTTTGAATACTGTACTTATTAAAATACATACATTTTTTTAATGCACATATTTTTGTATGGAAAATACAACTATATGACTCACTGGAATATTTTTTATGTAAACTTAACAAATTCGAACAGTCTTTATCTTCTAAATTGTAAATTGTGATATTTTCTATCAGTTGCACTAATCATAATCGTTTTTTTTTTTCAATACCTTTGACATAAATAGTTTTACCGTTTAAAATCTTCTGAATAATATATTTATAGTTCGAATACTGTATATATCCCCCATTCTAAATTATTCCTTTGTTTCTTTCAATCCAAAAAACATGTTTTCTTTCAGGTTTTTATTTATTTTTTAAGTCATAAAATTGGCATAGTGGTTTGATGAGGAATGTTTGTATACGGTTATTCCAATGAATAGCTAATTCTTTTATAATAAACTCATTTTCATCAGTTTTAAAGCCTTGCACATCTACTAATAAAACATTCATGATAATTTTCGAACTATATTACACAATGGCTTATATTCTATTAACCGGTTATTTTATAGATGAAACAGAAGATAAGGTGTTGGCATAACATGGACGGATGTTATGGAGAATTATTTCCAATTTGTCATCTTCTGATAAATTCTTAGTAAGTCGTGAGAAAAGTCCGGACATGATAGAAAGGTAAATCACTATATTTTCTTTTTCACCTTGCGTACGAGATCTTATTTCCGCTAATAGCTTATAGTCATAATCAGGTTGACTAAAATCACGTTTTAATAAAACCACAAGTTCATCCCAAGTAAACACTGAGTCCTTTATGCTTCGATACCAATGAATAGCATCGCCGGTAAATATTTCAGTAGCATTTTTAAGAATTTTTTCAGATTTGATATTTTTTGCCAAACAAAATTCATTAGCGCGTTGAATAAATGACCTTACGCAAGATTTGCCATCAAATTTTAATTTTGAAAACAAATTAATATTGTTGCCTTCGCAAGTAACGCTGACGTTAAGTGGTACAGCTGAAGTACTAGCGGAATTTAGGTGATCATTATTCGAAGTAGCCAAAGGATCAGTAGTGACATCTAAAAGTGTGTTAAGTTTGGTAACATACGTTTTATATAAATCAATACATTCCTCATAGATCTGTTTATGTTCGTCAGTATAGGAAATTCGGTGAAGTCTATGATACAAATGGTTCAATAGATTTTGAATTCGCAGTAATGCATTTCTATCAGAAGGTGTCGAAAGTGCGCTCTTTACCTTCCCAAGTGAGTCCACTACAGCTTCAAGGTCAACAGAGGGTTCAAAAGGACTAGTCAAGATATCCTCGGATGGGTATAAAGGCGGGCTACAGTGGACAGTACGGAGCGCTTGGTCCAGGTTTTAGGAGAGGGATCGAGTTCGACTCGGTACGTGAAAGAATCCTGGACCGGCTGGTACTGGATTCCCAGCACAGTCAGCAAGTTAGGATTGTCGGGGTGCTCGAAAAGATGAGGATCCTGTTGATCCTCTCCTGGTAGATCCTTCAAGAGATGGGGAGAATTCGACAGCCATTTGCGTAACTCGTAACCGCCGGACTTCAGGATGGCAATCAATTCGTCCCGCAATACGAGAGCTTCCTCGACAGATGAGGCTCCAGTCTACTCGACCATCTCTTATGGCTCCATGGTCCTCATTGGATGTCACTCCCTCCATCACAGTGGCCACTTAAAGAACTAGACGGTGTCCCGATTAATGAAATTCCAGAACAAAAGACTATTTTACATACCTACTACCGTAATCGAGCAAGAAGAATCTTTTCTATATGAACTTGCTCAACGCTCGTCTTCATGGAGTTTGTAACAACAAGTATCTTACTGTACTTAGAACTCGTACGCTCATAACTTGTTAGCATACCGAAGTACTCGTACTTCGTACCGAAGTACGGTTACGGTACGAGTACCTTAATACTGTCACGTTAATACATAAAAAACTTACATACTATAATGCTAATAACATTATACTAATATTATTATCATTTGTAGATTAATACTATTACACATCGTACTAATGTACGATGAGCAAGTAGTGTTAGTGTAAGCCAATAGAAAATAGGTCTAGTAGGATCATATACGCAGGAAGATAGTATAAGACCGACATAAGTTACTTTTGATCCCGCAAAATCAAAAAGATCCCACGGGATTTTTAAAATGTTTTCGTTGATGTAGAGCAGTAGTTCCCAAAGTGGTCCAGGTGGACCCCCAAGGGTCCACGGGAGACTCGATGGGGGTCTACGTTGGCGTGACAAAAAAATGGGGGTTCACGAGCAAAATATCGCGTAAAATTACATAGTTTAGTTTGATTGAGTGAAATATGTCTTTTTTAGGCTATTATCTGATAAGATGACCACAATCAATAGTATATTTTCAATGTTGTCAAATACCCTATTAACTAGTGCAGCAATGGTCCATCACTAGAGGTCATGTCAAAATCACGTGATCAGTACCGCCATATTTGTTTACATTTTGTCTCAACTTGATCGGAACTGACTATACACCAAAACTTTTAAAAACTTTTAATCAGAGTTTCAAAGAGTATATAAATCACAGAACAAAAATACTCTCTAACGAGAGAAGAATGAAAACTCGATTAGGTTTTCGATTCTGAACGAATTATATTCGATATTTATGGTCACGCACTTCGTATTGTTCATTCATTTTTAGTTTGTGGTTGCAAACTCGTCTGTGCGCAACACTATAAAAATCCAAGAATGCGACACGTCAAAACCTTAGAGACTAGTATATTAGTGATCGGAAAAGTATTCCTGTGGGACTAAAATAGATATAGACTTCCAAAAACGAGATAGATAGCGTTGACTGTTCTTAGGTAAATCACGCTCACATAGCACATTATTACGATAGTTGCATGCATCTGTATACGTATGTATTTTTTATCCTGGAAAAATCCACAGTTCCCACGGGATTTTGATAAAACCGAAATCTATATCTACAGCTATAGGTAGATTACTATAGCGAACTTCCTTGATAGAAAGTATAAAGGTTGGAAAAGGGAGCGGGAACGGGAACCGGGAATCAACGATTCCCTCGAGATTTGTTCAAAACCAAAATTCACGCGAGCGAAGCTGCGGGCAGAAGCTATCACACATAATCACAATACCAATCCTACTATATTAATATAAATGTGAAAGTGTCGATGTTTGGATGTTTAGATGTTTGGATGTTTGTTACTCAATCACGCCGCAATTCTACTGAACTGATTTGGCTGAAATTTTGAATGGAGATAGCTTATGCCCTGACTTAAAACATAAGCTACCGTTTATCCCGGAAAAGTATTCCTGTGGGACTAAAATAGATATAGACTTCCAAAAACGCGATAGATGGCGTTGACTGTTCTTAGGTAAATCACGCTCACATAGCACATTATTACATACTAAAATTAATAATAAAATTTGTGCAAGAATTAAAATAATTAAAAGGTAACTAGGTATATTTATTCCTGAATTTCCTAAAAGAGTTAATAATAAATGACCTGCAATTATATTTGCGGTAAGACGAACTGCTAAAGTTCCTGGACGAATAATATTACTAATTGTTTCAATTAATACTATAAAAGGTATAAGAATTGTTGGGGTACCTTGAGGAATAAGATGAATAAATATATGTTGAGTATTATTAATTCATCCATAAATTATAAAACTTAATCATAATGTTAATGATAAAGTTAATGATAGATTTAAATGACTTGTTCTAGTAAAAATATATGGGAATAGTCCTAAAAAGTTATTAAATAAAACAAAAAAAAAAAGTGAAATAAAAATAAATGTTGATCCATTGAATCTATTAATTCCTATAAGAGTTTTAAATTCATTATGAAGTTTGAAAGAAATAAAATTTCATAATATATAAAATCGATTAGGTAAAAATCAAAAAGAATATGGAATAAATAATAATCCGATAAAAGTTCTTAATCAATTAAGAGATAAATTAAAAATATTTGTGGAAGGATCAAAAATTGAAAATAAATTAGTTATCATTTTCAAAAGAAATTTTTTTTTAGGTTAAAAGTTTTAATTAAATTTTTAGGTTTATAATTATAATTAAAAATATAATAATTAATAATATTAAATAAAATGAAAATACAAATAAAAAGAAAAAAAGAAAATAGTCAATTAATTGGTATTATTTGAGGAATAAAAGAATATTACTAAGAGTAATAATTTAAATTTGACATATTTATGTTATTAATTAACTAATTCTTTATCATTAGAAGTAGTTGCTAAATTACTATGAAATGGTTTAAGAGACCAATACTTGCTTTCAGTCATCTAATGATGAATAATTATTAATTCAGTTAATAAAATTTTTAATAGGGACTCTTTCAATTATAATTGGTATAAAACTATGATTAGCTCCACAAATTTCAGAACATTGACCAAAAAAAATACCTCGACGATTAACCCTTAAATGGGCACACTAAGTTCCTCGTGTTGTTTTTTATGTTAAGTTCTGATTATATATCGTATTTGGGAGGGAAAAGAAAAATACCGTGTAAATTTTCAAAAAAGTAAGTATTTTCATAAGTTTTTCATATGTCACTTATAAATGACATTGCCAATGAATGTATACACTATGGGTATTCGACACTCGTCACACAGAACGGACTTTGCCAATTTAACTTAAAAAATAATTCTTTGACAACAAATAGTTAAAATAACAAAAACTTTAATGAATTACTAGTTTTGACATAGTATTATTATTTAGGTACCATTTACTATAACACATACATTATTTTAATATAAATCCTTTAATAAAAAATAAATCCTTAAACAAAAAAACTAAAATCTTTTACTCATAAAAATACTCAAACAAAATACTCTTTACTCTTTACCTTTACCTTATAGAATAAAAAGAAACAAATTTTTTTTGGTGTACAGCAAAGTCTTTGATTACATTTAGAACACAGAATCGTGGTTTTCCCATTCTTACATAGACGGCAACGACCCTGTGTAGTGAAGATAAAAAATGATCATAGCAATCAAAACGCACTTCATTTATAAGCCGTGGTAGGAAAGGCTTAGTGATTACATCAGATTCATAATCGAGTGTTACTCTTTGGAGCTGGGATTTCATATTGGCCTTGATAAGCGCAAGAGCAATCTGCATGCGAAACTTTTTCAGTGGCAATTTTTTCTCTGAAAGTTGCGAGCAATCACGTCGGTGCAACAACCAGCTATTGTTAAGGGCAATATCTAATAGCTGGGCAAATATAAACATATACCAGGCATGGCAGATGCAATGGGCTCAAATCTAAGATCATTGCTCCAATAATCTTCAATAGCTGGCATTCTTACGATACCCATAATCTCAATACCAAGTAGTATTTCAATTTCTTTTTTTGATACACATATTGATCTACCAGTTTGTTGTACTGAATACAGGTTGGTCATATCCACAATAAATTGAAGTAAATCTTCACCAAAAATTTTTTTGAAATATCCTTCGGGAGATAATGTATCATGCCGCTCTGCAAAGCTGGTACCAGTATCCACTTCGATGGCTCCAGTGTATTTAGTTTTCTTAAATGAAAACTCTAGATGTTTCATTTTGCGCTTTCTACAAGCAGGTAAAATGGACGGTGGTAGCATTGGAAATGACTCAATATTTGCTGTTTGTCTGGTACGACGTGTCCTTACTCTTGGTGTAAATGGTGTCCCTACAGAACTCGTAGAAGGTGTTTCCGGTACATAGCATGGTGGTAGATTTGAAGGGATAGCTACGAGTGGTGAAGATTCTGTATTTAGTGACTGTGTGGTTTGACTTACATAGGTATCACTGATATCTTCGTTCTGCCTAGAATTACCTGGTTCATGATCTATGTCATCGCAGTCGCTAAGATCTTCAAGTAAGTCGTAAACGCCAGGAGAAACATATCTTACAGGTAATGAGGTTGGTGATGAGTCACTACAAGCATTGCGAAAAAACTTACGTCCTTCTATTCTTCTTTCCTCATCGTCATCAGATTCCAAATCGGAATCTTCAGAGTCTAAATGAGGTACAAGTGTAAGAATTTGCTTAGATCTCCAATTTTTTCCCGCCATATCACTGAAAAAAAGGACAAAAGGTAAAAAAGTGAAAGGTTTTGTTCAAGAAATAATAAATATTACGGTTCAAATTGTGGGCATTGTCCGTTATATTTGACAAACATTAAGAGCACAACTTTTAAGCGATTACATGCAACGTCCGTTTTAAGTGACAAACAGAAAAATTACAACTTTGAAGGGATTACAGGCAATGTCAGTTTTAAGTGACACTTAGATTTATTCACGTATCAACACAAAATTGTAAATAATTTTAGCAAAATAACTACTTTAGGCAATCATTTAACTATTATTTAATCCTATGAACAAATAAAAATAATGTAAAACGAAGTATTACTTACTTTATCAATTTTTTTATGAAGAGCACAAAACGTTACGGCCGTTACAATTTTTCGAATGACTGGTGCTTGTCACGCGTCTAGTGCATGCCTGTTCTCACTACTAAGAAAGGAAAGAGATAAGCCTCATAAACGCTACGTACCACGCAAATCACACGGGAGTTACTTCAAATTCCACTTGTGTGCGTTTTATGAATACGTCCTTTGGAACGGACAAAATCTATTTAAGGGTTAATAAAAAAACTAGTTTGATTTAGGCGTCCTGGATTGGCATCAACTTTTACACCAAGAGAAGGAACTGTTCAGGAGTGAATTACATCAGTAGCTGTAATTAAGATACGAATTTGATTATTTATGGGTAAAATAACACGATTATCAACATCTAGTAATCGAAAATTATTTTTATCAAAGTTAATTATATAAGAATCAAATTCAATATTATTAAAATCTGAATATTCATATCTTCAATATCATTGATGCCCAATAGATTTTAGAGTAATTAAAGGATTATTAAGTTCGTCTAAAAGGTATAATAATCGTAAAGAAGGAAGAGCGATAAAAATTAAAGTAATTGCAGGAAGAATTGTTCAAATTAATTCAATTATTTGACTTTCTATTAAAAATCGATTAGTATATTTATTAAATAATCTTAATATTAAATAGGAGACTAAAATTGTAATAATAATTAAAATTATTAAAGTATGATCATGAAAAAAGATAATTTGCTCTATTAAGGGGGAAGCTCTATTTTGAAAATTAAGATTAGATCAGGTTGCCATTTCTAAAAAAAGGATAATCCTTTATAAATGGGGTTTAAATCCATTACATATAATCTGTCATATTAGAAATTACTTAAAATAGGAAGTTCATTATATGAATGTTCAGCAGGAGGTAAATTTTGGTATCATTCAATAGATGATGGTATATTTAAGGAAAATAAAATAATACGTTGATAAATTATTGATTCTCAGATAATAATAATAATTATTATTATAGAAAATAGAGAGATATAAGATCCTAAAGATGAAATAATATTTCAGGATAAGAATCTATCAGGATAATCTGAGTATCGTCGAGGTATGCCTGCTAATCCTAAAAAATGTTGGGGGAAAAAAGTTAAATTAACTCCAATAAATATAGAAATAAATTGAATTTTTAAAAGATAAGGATTTAAAACTAATCCTGTAAAAAGAGGGTACCAATGAATAAATCCTCCAAAAATAGCAAATACTGCTCCTATAGATAAAACATAATGAAAATGAGCTACTACATAATATGTGTCGTGAAGAGCAATATCAATTGAAGAATTAGCTAAAATTACTCCTGTTAATCCTCCAACAGTAAATAAAAAAATAAATCCTAATCTTCATAATATAGAAGGTCTGTAATTAATTTGAGTTCCATGAAGAGTTGCTAATCATCTAAAAATTTTAATACCTGTAGGAACTGCAATAATTATAGTAGCTGAAGTAAAATAAGCTCGTGTATCAATATCTATTCCTACTGTAAATATATGATGAGCTCAAACAATAAATCCTAATAGACCAATAGCTAATATAGCATAAATTATTCCTAAACAACCAAAAGTTTCTTTTTTACCACTTTCTTGAGAAATAATATGAGAAATTATACCAAATCCAGGTAAAATTAAAATATAAACTTCTGGATGCCCAAAAAATCAAAATAAATGTTGATAAAGAATAGGATCTCCACCTCCTGCGGGATCAAAGAAAGAAGTATTTAAGTTTCGGTCTGTTAAAAGTATTGTAATAGCTCCTGCTAATACAGGAAGAGAAAGTAATAATAATAAAGCTGTAATTCCAACTGCTCAAACAAATAAGGGTATTTGATCATAAGATATGTTATTAATACGTATGTTAATAATTGTTGTAATAAAATTAATTGCTCCTAGAATTGATGAAATTCCAGCTAAATGAAGAGAAAAAATTGCTAAATCAACAGATGATCCTCCATGTGCAATATTAGCTGAAAGAGGGGGGTAGACTGTTCATCCAGTTCCAGCTCCATTTTCTACGACACTACTTGAAATTAATAATATTAAAGATGGGGGTAAAAGTCAAAAACTTATATTATTTATACGGGGGAAAGCTATATCTGGGGCTCCTAATATAAGAGGTACAAGTCAATTTCCAAATCCTCCAATTATAATAGGTATTACTATAAAAAAAATTATAATAAAAGCATGAGCTGTAACAATAGTATTATAAATTTGATCATCTCCAATTAAGAATCCTGGATTACCTAATTCTGTTCGAATAATAAGACTAAGAGAAGTTCCTACTATTCCTGCTCAAATTCCAAAAATAAAATATAAAGTTCCAATATCTTTATGATTAGTAGAAAAAAATCATTTTCGCTAAATAAAATGGCTGAGGTAAAAGCGATAAATTGTAAATTTAATAACGAGAAATTTCTCTTTTATTAGCTTTATAGTCATATTTTGATATAAAATTGCAAATTTTATGGGGTATATAATATTATACTAAGGCTTAAAGAAATTTCTTTATAAATAATTTTGAAGATTATTAGTTTTAATTAACTTAAAACCTTAAAAAAAAAATAAAGTTCTGAAAATTATTCCTAATAATGAAATAAATCTAAAAAAATTAATTAAAATTAAAAAAATATTTTTAATATAAATCTTAAATCATTTTTTAATAGAAAAAAATATAAAAGAAGAATAAATAATACGAATATAAAAAATTAATATAATTAGACTTATTATAATAAAAAAAAATGAAATAATATATAATTTATTTAAAATTAAATAATTAATAATTAATCATTTAGGGAAAAATCCTAGGAAGGGGGGTAATCCTCCTAAAGAAAGAAAATTAATTATAATAGAAAATTTAATAGTAAAATTAATTTTAAAATTAAATATTTGGTTAATATAAAAAATATTAAGTAAATAAAATAAAAAACATATAATACTAATTAAAAAAGAATAAAATAAAAAATAAATTAGTCATAAAGTTTCACTAATTATTAAAGCTGCTATTATTCAACCTAAATTATTAATTGAAGAAAAAGCTATTAATTTTCGTAATGAAGTTTGATTAAATCCTCCAAAAGCACCAATTAAAACATTTAAGATTATAATAAATATTAAAAAATTTATATTAAAATAATATGATAATAAAATTATGGGGGTAATTTTTTGTCAAGTTATTAAAATAAATGAGTTTATTCAAGAAAGACCTTCTATAATATTAGGAAATCAAAAATGAAAGGGGGTAGAACCTATTTTTATTAGTAAAGAAGAGTTAATTAAGATAGAAATAAAATTATTATTGAAAAATTTTTTTATTAAGAATAAATTTAAAATGATTGCAAATAAAAAATTAATTGAAGCAATAGCTTGAGTTAAAAAATATTTTAAAGAAGCTTCTGAATTTAATAAGTTATGGGGGGTTGAAATTAAGGGGATAAATCTCAATAAATTAACTTCTAAACCAATTCAACATCCTAATCAAGAGTTAGCAGAAATTGAAATTAAAGTTCTAAAAAATAAAGTAAATAAAAAAAATATTTTATTAGAATTAATAAAAAATAAAATTAAAAATAGAAATTGAATTTCTTATATGAATTAATCATTTTTTTTTTTTAATATATTTTAGTGTAAGATGCACAATAATTTTTGAAATTGTTAGATATAGTTTAATTCTATAAAATATAATTTAATAAAGGTAAAAAAAAAATTACATTATTTATTCTATCAGAATAATCCTTTTATCAGGCACTTTATTTTTAAAAAAAAGGGATTCCTTTATATTTGAGGTATGAGCCCAAAAGCTTTATTTAGTTATTTACTGTCGGTTAGTTAAATTGATATTGGTACCGACCAAGTAAAGACATTATCGTTGAATGAACTCGAGTATATATTCAACTCCTCAACCCTGATGCTGCAAGGAATTGTTTTCCTAAATTGTGGGGATCCCACGGGAGTTTCGCCCGTATTGGGGACGGGTAACTACAGATAGGCAGGCTACTTTTGTCTTGGAAAATCAAAAGTTCCCACGGGATTTTTAAAACCCTAAATCCACGCGGGCGAAGCCGTGGGCATCTAGTTTGAAATAAAATTTGGGTTCAAAAACGAAACGTAGACAGAGAGCGGAAGCGGAGCGTCACGGGAACAGACTTGTAATCTATCTCATTCTCTCGCAGGCTAAATCCTATGTGAGCATGTATGTTTGTCCCTCTCTGTCACTCGTGCAACACCTGGGAAATCAAACGCCCTTCTATCACCTTATGGACTCCTGATACGCAAGACAGGATTTTGGTGTCGCTTTTTCGTTTCATCGAATTTTAAATGGTACGATACCAAAGAAGTTTCACTTCAAAAACAAATTATATTAAGCAACAGTGATAACTAAAAGATTACATTACTTACGTAAGAGTATAAGTATTACAACTACTGTATTAAAAATAATAAAACAATATGAGTATATTTAACCGTTACGACATTTCAGCGAATCACGTGATCACGTGAGGAACGAACTGTTCTTCGCCAATGCGAAGACTCAACGAGTTTTGACAACGTAGACTCTATATTATATATTGTCAACGTCACCTGATTTGCTAAAAGTTACCTTCATTTAATCTGACATGTAATGACTAAATAGTTAAAAACACAATTTGTTTAACATATAATTTTACAACAATCATCAAATTACCAGCGTTATTTAACCTATTTTGACACAAATGACACACAACACATTTAACCATTCCTTTACGTGCCCATCCCTTAAGTGCGTCTGCTGTCTTGCCGTTGCGTCGTTTCTTGGTATGCGATCAGCTTTATAGCAGACGTCATCAGTGGGTGTGTGTTACAAGCTCAGGGCTTTACCGGCGTGTGTCCTCATGTGCCTCACTAAAGAACCATTTTCTGAAGATTTATTTATATTTACATAAATTGCAAGAGAAGTTTCTCACCAGTGTGTGTTCTCATGTGCGTCACTAAAGAATCATTTCTTGAACATTTATATTCGCATAACTTGCAAGAGTAAAGTTTTTCACCAGTGTGTGTTCTCAAGTGCTTCACTAAATAACCATTTGTTGAACATTTATATTCGCATAACTTAAAAAAAAAAATAACCTATGTCCTTTCTCAGGCTCTAGAGTATCTGTGTACCAAATTTCATTCAAACCGGTTCAGTAGTTTTGGCGTGAAAGCGTGACAGACAGACAGACAGAGTTACTTTCGCATTTATAATATTAGTAAGGATATTAGTAAGGAAGTAAGGATTAACAGCCTAAATAATATTAGTAAGGATTAACAGCCTAAAAAATTTTCAAGCTTTTAGCTTTAAAATGACGATACTTTCATACAACATTTCAACCCCCTTTTTAACCCTTTACAGCCCTTTTTTCACATCAAAAAGTAGCCTATGTCCTTTCTCAGGCTCTAGAGTATCTGTGTACCAAATTTACATACCTGAAAAAAGTTAGCTTTAAAGTTACAGACCTGAAAATCGGCATTTAGATTATTAGTTTTAAATAATAAAACTCTGTATATTTTATTTTGAAAAATCTTCCCTTAAGGGTGGTAAAATAGGGGATGAAAGTTTTAATGGGAAGTTTTAATTATAATTTTGCTATTATCAACTTGAAATATGGAAGGTAGGTTAATTCTAGGGCTAAGATATCAGCCTGGAAAATATTTCACGAAAATCCTCCCCTAAGGGGGTAAAATGGGGGTTGGAAGGTTATGTTTTTGAAGTTACAGATATGAAAATAGGATATGAAATTATAATTTTTAAATGATAAAAACCTGTATAAGTAATTCTGGAAAATCTCCCCTTAAGGGTGGTAAAATAGGGGATGAAAATTTTTATGAAAGTCCTATGTTTTTAAAGTTACAAACCTGAAAATCGGCATTTAGATTATGAGTTTTAAATAATAAAACTCTGTAAATTTTATTTTGAAAAATCTGCTTTTAAGAGTGGTAAAATAGGGGATGAAAGTTTTAATGGGAACTAAAAACGATTGCAGCGCCCTCTGGCGGTCTAACTTGAAGCGATCATAGCGCCCTTTGGCGGCCAAAACTGGAAACTAAAAAACGATCACAGCACCCTCTGGTGGCCTAAGCCAGAAACTTGAAGCAATAGTAGCATCCCCTAGCAGCCAAAACTGGAAACTAAAAACAAACGATTGCAGCGCCCTCTAGCGGCCAAAACTGGAAGCTAAAAACAATCGCAGTGCCCTCTGGCGACCAAAACTGGAAACTACAAAACGATCACAGCGCCCTCTGGCGGCCTAAGCCGGAAACTTGAAGCAATAGCAGCGCCCTCTAGCAGCCAAAACTGGAAACTAAAAACGATCGCAGCGCCCTCTGGCGGCCAAAACTAGAAACTAAAAACGATCTCAGCGCCCACTGGCGGTCTAAGCCGGAAACTTGGAGCAATAGCAGCGCCCTCTAGCAGCCAAAACTGGAAACTACAAAACGATTGCAGCGCCCTCTTGCGGCCAAAACTGGAAATTAAAACGATCACAGTGCCCTCTTGCGGCAAAAACTGGAAACAAAAAACGATCGCAGCGCCATCTGGCGGCCTAGGCCAGAAACTTGAAGTGATTGCAGCGCCCTCGTGCGGTCAAAACTGGAAACTAAAAATGATCGCAGCGCCCTCTAGCGGCCTAAGCCGGAAACTCGAAGCGATTGCAGTGCCCTCTTATAGTCAAAACTCTTGCGGCCGGAGCTGGAAACTCGAATCAATTGCAATGACGGCCGCAGGCGGAATCTCGATACGACAGCTGCGCCCTCTGGTGGCCGAAGGCAATTAAATAAATACTAAATTAATAACTAAATCAATAAATAAATAAATAATGTAAAGCTATTTAGTTATTAAATAATTATCTAAATGTGAAAGTGCGGATATTTGGATGTTTGGATGTTTGTTTCTCTATAACGTCGCAACTACTGAACAGATTTGACTGAAATTTTGAATGGAGATTAGCCCTGACTTAAAACATAGGCAACTTTTTATCCTGAAAAAATCCACAGTTCCCACGGGATTTTGAAAAAACCCAAATCTACAGCTATATATTCTATAGATCAATATAGCAAACTACCTTGAAAGTAAGTATAAAGATTGGAAAAGGGAGCGGGAACAGGAACCAGAAATCCACGATTCCCTCAGGATTTGTCAAAAACCGAAATTCACGCGGGCGAAGCCGCGGGCAACAGCTAGTATTTCATAAAGTGGAAATAATTTACGACAAAAAGTGGTGGACTATATATAGGACAGTAGGATAATACAGGTAACTTTTTATGTTCGGACCGCTAACTGCTCATGGGATAATGACGCCTTGAACAGCTTCCGATGGTGAGAAAAATGACAGAGGTAACGATAATATGTATTCTACCACTCCTTGTTGACCCCCATTGCCCTACTGAGGAAGGTGATGAAGACAAGGGTGATGAAGATAACGTGGACGCTGAATAACTTGCTACGTAACATATTACTTCAACCTGTAGAAATATCTCTCCAAGTTGAGTATTCCATTAGTGATACCGAAGAGAAATTTGCTGTTAGTTGATCAGCTCAGCGCAAAAGAATTTACGCGTGGAGGAAAAGAGGCATAGCAACATCTTCAGTGGTTTGGCTTGAGGTTCAAGGAGCTTTACAAGATAAACTTCAGATTGACTGGTTCGAAAAGGACATGACCAGTGCCTGCCTACCGATTAGGAAAAATGTGCAGGATTTCTGCTTTTACAGTAAGATTCAAAAATTAAAGCTTAATTTAATATGGATTTATTATTTCGAAAAAGGCCATGGTTTAAAATATCTAAAAAAACAGTATGTTTATTGATTCCGCTTTTTCCTTTTATTTACTACTCCATCAGAGTTGCCAGAAAGGTATGAAATGTACGAAATTGGTACTTTTTAGGTGACCTTCGGTCTTATTTTCAATTTAACTTTTATTTATACATTCTTTGACGTTTCCATTGCTACCAGATTTTTATAAAAATAAATATTGCTGGGGACAAAAAGAGATTGGTATGAATCACTAGCTCGGTTGCTACAGTAGCTATATGAGTAACTTTAGAAAGGTGTCAAATATTATGAGTCTTTTTTTTTAATAAAAATAGCGAGCAAACAACAACAAACCATTATTATTAACAGAATAAAAACTTAGTATTGGATTTTGTACCTGGAAGTCCCTTAATGAATGACGACCTCTGACTCCTGACGTTCTCTTTCGTTCCGAGAATATTGACTTTTTGTTACGAAAGTCAGTGGCACTACAGCTTCGTACTTTATCTAGCTTTCGAACTTTTTCAGGGTCTCGTTCGTAGGATTCACGACATACCATCTGGCAACACTACACCATTTATACAAATAATAATCATTCATGAAAGTTTTACGAAATAACTCTGCTATTCGATACTAGATGGCGCTAGGCAATGTCTAATCAAGTCTAAAATGTAAAAAAAAATGTTTTTCTACTATTCAACGTCATCTATATAGGTGGAACTTTGCTATAAAAAGTAAAGCTATTTATTATTTGTTCAGAATAATTTAAATTATTCGGATTTGCTTGAAACGCCTAGCGCCATCTAGTATCGAAAAGCAGAGTTATTTCGTTTTAAAGTTTTATGAAATAACTCTGCCCCTCGATACTAGATGGCGCTAGGCGTTTCAAGCAAATCTCAATAATTTAAATTATTCTGAACAAATAATAGAAAGCTTTACTTTTTATAGCAAAGTTCCACCTATATAGATGACGTTGAATAGTAGAAAACCATTTTTTTTTTACATTTATACTTGATATTCCACAATGTTTAGCGCCATCTAGCATCGAAAGGCAGAGTTCTTCGTAAAACTTTTCTTTATTTTTCTCAGTTTTCTGAGCCTTTAGAACCCTGAAAGTTTTTTATCTGAAAACTAGAGAATATAAGAATTCCAAAAATAAAACAATCTTTGCTGCACATTGATTTTTGACACCTAGGCAAGTGCCCATTGTGCCACTGGTCATGTCCTTTACATTATTGGTCACACACAAAGTGGGCAATAGAGTCAAGAAATGGCACATGCCATTACTTACAAATAATATCTTTCTGAACGTTTTTGCATGGCAATCTATACTAATATTATATAGCTGAAGAGTTTGTTTGTTTGAACGCGCTAATCTCAGGAACTACTGGACCGATTTCAAAAATTCTTGCACCGTTGGATATTTACGTGATCCCTGAGTGCTATGTCAATTGTCCCAATATGAACGTGATGACAGCTGGAAAGATCAAGGCATAACCAATTCAATCATTTCGTTATTCTTCAATCAAAAGAAAGACTTTACCGTCAATGTCATAAAAATGTTTGACGCGCTGCATAAATTTCATATAGAAGTATGTGCTATGTGTTTTGTAACTTATCATACATAAGTCATCACACTGCAAAATTGATATACTAACATTAAAATTCATTTTTTGTACCCTTTTCATAAATAGATAAATATATTAGGCCGTTTTCAGTTAAGGTCAATACTAACCCTTACTTACTACCTATTATCCTACTGTCCTATATATAGGACGGGCATTTCCCGGAAAACGTTTAGGAAAATATTTTTTTTATTCATTTTAAAGCTAATGCAACTAAAGAAATTAGTTTACTGTAAAGATTTTGAGTAAAAATAGTTTCAGGCTTATCTGGGTTAAAATTCCACTTCATATCAAGTAATACCTATACCCTATCCATCGAGACATGTTAGTACGGTTATCAGAGGCTCGTTTGTGATTGGTCAGTGATGATCCATGACGACGGCCAACGTTCAGATTATTGAACCCAAATTTTATTTCAAAAACATAAACAAGGTTTTAATGTTTAATATAATATTATTTACATAATATTTTGGAGCATTCGAAAAATTAGAATATAAGTTTCACTTCTGCCGTGTGTGAATTGCGCACTTTTTGACGTGATAACGTCTTATAAATCGAGTTACATGCACGAAAAGGCATGACTCATTATCACGTAGCGCGGAACTAAGCGTTCGGCTTGTGACGCATCTATCTCTCTTTGTTTTCTTATGACGTTATCACGCAAAATTATCGTCCGTTAACCGATTTTACAGACAACCGATTTTTTTTTCTTTCTTGTTTCATAAACCCGTGGGGTAGACGGGGTCGCGCGCGTGGCGCGGGCGCGTGGCGCGCAGGCGGGGCCCGGCGCCGCGCCGCCGCTGCGGGTAGGGCCGCTTGTGGTGCGCGTACAGCACGTGCCAGCGCAGCGCGCTCGCGTCCGCGTACGTCTTGTCGCACTGGCGGCAGCCGAACGGCTTGTGCGCAGCGTGCGTCTGGAATACAATACAACAGAAAAGTTTTTAACTTCAAAAAAAAAAGAAAAAAAACCGGCCAAGTGCGTGGCGGGCCACGCGCAGTGTAGGGTTCCGTAGTCACAATCCTCAAAAAACAGATATAATTCCTTAACCTGTGGATATCATGGCTAACTAGGGTTCTAGTTAGCCATGATAGTTTCCCTTTAAAATTGATTATAATATATACTACTGCTGTGAATTTTTCAAGTTCCTATATACTGCCATTTGGCTGATAGAGGGGGGGGGGGCGACGACGACGACACTTGACTCTAATAAAAATTAGCACTTTAAAACATATTTTACAAACGGATCTAAAAATCGAAAAATGATGTTCCCACACCCACAGTACTCCACACTATGGGGTAGACGAGAAAAACAATATTCATCTCCACTTTACATGTAGGGTACAGGGTAGTAAAATAAAAACCCTCACCCAAATGTGTCTCTTCGAGTTGTTCTTGAGGCTGAACTGCCTCCCGCATACGGGGCACGCGTACGCGGGCGGGCACGCGCTGTGCATGCGCATGTGCGCGTACAGCGCCTGCTTCACGTAGAAGGTCTTGTGGCAAATGTCACACTGGAACTGCTTAGGGCCGTGCGACAGTTGGTGCGTTCGCAGCAGACACATGCTCTGAAACGCGTCACGGAGAGAAGGTGACTACAGTGCGACAAGGATCTTTTGCCACACGAATGACATTATAACCCCCGTCACGTAAGTCGAGCGGTGACCCTCAAGTGCGCGCAGCGTCGTACGAGTGAGCGGGACAATACGATTGGAGAGCCAATTAGCGCTTACGAGGAATCCACGAGAGCTAATCAGTGCTTACGAACGATCCCCACGCCCTCCCTGCGACCCCCTCACACCCCGAGATACCTCATTTTCGACTTCTGCGCATTGAAGGTCACCGGTCGACTTATTTTCCGTGACTTATAGCACAACTTAGTATACTCTGATTTTTAATTCCGTGGAATTCTGACGTTTCTTAATGTTCTTCTTCTTGTTGCAGATTAGGTTCTTAATGTTACCAGAGATAAAACAGTTCCCATAAAAAATATAGTAAATTCAAAAACTTACATAAATAAAAATCAATTGCCGCTTGTAATAGATATGACAAATGCCTGACAGATACTTCAGGTACGTTAGTGTGGGGTAAAATCGAACTTTAAGTGGTAACCCTGTTTAGGGTCTTACCTCTTAGACACAACAGCTGTCAGAATTCCACCGAATTAAAATCAGACTATAGGATTCTTAGGTATGGTAACCCTTACCTGCAAGATGGAGGCATTAGTTCCGATTTTGGCCACGCAAAGGAGAGCAGTGGTATTAAGTCAGTCTATGTATGTTTGTTCCTCTATGGTACTCAAGGGATCAAACGTGTGGGCCGATTTTGATAAATTGCACGTCGTTAGATTCGCCATGCTAGCGCGAGTGTCAACGAGAACATAAAAATTTTAAAAATTCAAATGACAGATTTTGAAAAAAAAAAAAAAATGTATTACGCAGTCGGGTTTTTTATATTTGTACCAATATTATGCTTGTTATGTTGATAGGGATTTAAAGTAGTTTGGGGCTAAAATCGAACTTGTGGTGGTGGTAACTGGTAACCCTGTTTTTCATACACATATCATTCATAACATTTCATACACATTCCTGTCAGTCACCCTGACAACTGTCAGAATTCCACCGAATTAAAAATCAGATTATAGGCAGGTATAGTCATAAAATAAAGAAAAGATTAACTACACAAGCCTGACTGAGATCTGTGCAAGTGTCACTGTTGCGTAGTTTCCATGAGTATCCCTATTATCCTACTTCATTTCAAGCCATACTGTCTCCCGGCTGATGATGGTAATGGTGGTGATGATGGTCGTGGTGAGGGTGATGATGTATAGTGATAGTTGTGATGATGGTCGTGGTGAGGGTGATGGTGATGATGATGGTGATGGTTGTGATGATGGTCGTGGTGAGGGTGATGATGATGATATGGTGGTGATGATGATGGTTATGTTTATGGTATGGTGGTGGTGGTGATGATGATGGTGATGGTTGTGATGATGGTATGGAGGTGGTGATGGAGATGGTGATGGTATGGTGGTGATGGTGATGATGATGGTGATGGTTGTGATGATGGTCGTGGTGAGGGTGATGATGATGATATGGTGGTGATGATGATGGTATGGTGGTGATGGTGATGATGATGGTGATGGTATGGTGGTGATGGTGATGATGATGGTGATGGTTGATGATGGTATGGTGGTGGTGGTGATGATTATGATTATAATGACGGTATGGCGGTGATGATGATGTGTTTTTGAATATGGTGGTAATGGTGATGGTCATGGTGATGATGTCCAGTGTCACCTTGAACGATTTCCCGCACTGGTCGCACAGACAGGGGGGACCGGGCGCTGCGTGGGCTTCTCATCCGGATGCTCTTGACGGAAGTGATGTCTGTACGAGCGGTACCCTCGGAGCTGAATACCACACTGAAAAATCACAAGCGATATTAAATTTAAAATTAAATTTAAATAAATTTAAAATTAAATTTAAATAAATTTAAATTAAATTTAAAATTTAAAACACCCCCGGACGTTCTCTGTTATGTGGGACAGCCATCTTGGATTTGAAATTTATCATAATGTATAGTATTCTACTAGTCAAGCCCTTTCATTTGATTTGAGGGAGTTGTGAAATAAAACCGGCCAAGTGCGAGTCGGACTCGCGGACGAAGGGTTCCGCATTTAACGGGTTCCCTATTTAACCCCCGCAGGGGTGAAATTTCCAATAATACTTTCTTAGTATGCGAATACATATACAACGTTAGTTTTACTTTGCGCAAAAACCGAAATACGTGTCAAATATTTTTACATTAACAATATTTATACAAAATTTCAAAGAAATATAATGAAAAGTAATGAAGTTATAAGCTTGTTATGTTGCGTCGTTGTCCTCGAAAAAAATGGTCACCGCAAGCCGTCGCCGCAGGGACTAGCGATCGACGCGGGTTGAATGATCGCCGTTGTGTGCCGACCGTCAGCTGATGCGCGGTAAATCGTTGTGTCTAAGCTTGTAGGATTTCAAAATATTTTTGGACAAAAATATAACACTATATAAAAATGGTTGGATTCGATTTTGTTACTGATTCTGAACAAACTACTTTCAGGTTTTGCGTAAAGTAAAACTAACGTTGTATACTTACTAATAAATAAAATTGAAGTGTCCTAAATTCAAAAACTTACATAAATAAAAATCAATTGCCGCTTGTAATAGATATGACAAATGCCTGACAGATACTTCAGGTACGTTAGTGTGGGGTAAAATCGAACTTTAAGTGGTAACCCTGTTTAGGGTCTTACCTCTTAGACACAACAGCTGTCAGAATTCCACCGAATTAAAATCAGACTATAGGATTCTTAGGTATGGTAACCCTTACCTGCAAGATGGAGGCATTAGTTCCGATTTTGGCCACGCAAAGGAGAGCAGTGGTATTAAGTCAGTCTATGTATGTTTGTTCCTCTATGGTACTCAAGGGATCAAACGTGTGGGCCGATTTTGATAAGTTGCACGTCGTTAGATTCGCCATGCTAGCGCGAGTGTCAACGAGAACATAAAAATTTTAAAAATTCAAATGACAGATTTTGAAAAAAAAAAAAAAAAAATGTATTACGCAGTCGGGTTTTTTATATTTGTACCAATATTATGCTTGTTATGTTGATAGGGATTTAAAGTAGTTTGGGGCTAAAATCGAACTTGTGGTGGTGGTAACTGGTAACCCTGTTTTTCATACACATATCATTCATAACATTTCATACACATTCCTGTCAGTCACCCTGACAACTGTCAGAATTCCACCGAACTAAAAATCAGATTATAGGCAGGTAGTCATAAAATAAAGAAAAGATTAACTACACAAGCCTGACTGAGATCTGTGCAAGTGTCACTGTTGCGTTGTTTCCATGAGTATCCCTATTATCCTACTTCATTTCAAGCCATACTGTCTCCCGGCTGATGATGGTAATGGTGGTGATGATGGTCGTGGTGAGGGTGATGATGTATAGTGATAGTTGTGATGATGGTCGTGGTGAGGGTGATGGTGATGATGATGGTGATGGTTGTGATGATGGTCGTGGTGAGGGTGATGATGATGATATGGTGGTGATGATGATGGTTATGTTTATGGTATGGTGGTGGTGGTGATGATGATGGTGATGGTTGTGATGATGGTATGGAGGTGGTGATGGAGATGATGATGGTGATGGTATGGTGGTGATGGTGATGATGATGGTGATGGTTGTGATGATGGTCGTGGTGAGGGTGATGATGATGATATGGTGGTGATGATGATGGTATGGTGGTGATGGTGATGATGATGGTGATGGTTGTGATGATGGTCGTGGTGAGGGTGATGATGATGATATGGTGGTGGTGGTGATGATTATGATTATAATGATGGTATGGCGGTGATGATGATGTGTTTTTGAATATGGTGGTAATGGTGATGGTCATGGTGATGATGTCCAGTGTCACCTTGAACGATTTCCCGCACTGGTCGCACAGACAGGGGGGACCGGGCACTGCGTGGGCTTCTCATCCGGATGCTCTTGACGGAAGTGATGTCTGTACGAGCGGTACCCTCGGAGCTGAATACCACACTGAAAAATCACAAGCGATATTAAATTTAAAATTAAATTTAAATAAATTTAAAATTAAATTTAAATAAATTTAAAATTAAATTTAAATAAATTTAAATTAAGAGCGTTGATGCGTTCTGCGCCGTTTTAGCTCATTTTTAAGCTATTTTGACCCTTCATATGTTGTTCATCTATGCATTTACTTGAAAACTTATTTATACTACATTGTAGACAATTTTGTGTTCTAGGGAATTGGAAGACAACATTTTGCAATTTATTGATAGTTTTTGTCTTATTGCCAAAATACCAAAAGCCTATTTTTGAATTTTGGGAATCGTGGAATCTTTGACGTTCACTACGTCAAAAGTTACTTGTTCAATTCACACACAAAGATATATTTATGAAAGGAAATGCCCTGAACTAAAGACATGGAAGAAAACATTTTTTAATTTGGCGTTTTTTACATCATAAAAATCCAAGCAAAGGAATTTTAATTTCAGTAAATTATAGACATATAAAACCGTCATTTTAGTAGATTAATTTTCGCTATTTATAAGTAAAATTAAGTACATATAAAAGTAAAACATATTAGCAATAATATAAGTTAAAAAAAATCTAACATTAATTACTATTTGTTTCCAAAATATAACTTAGAAACATACACCAAAACGCAGAAAGAGGCAGTAGGAAATTGAACTAGCAAACTAGTATGAGCCGAGGCCTCTCCGCGAACGGACGTAACGCTTTTTGTCTCGGCAATTCTTATTGGATTACATGGAATATACGTAAAATTGTAGTGCGACTATCACTATTCAATACTAGATATTTTAATGCTCGCTATTTTTTCTTACAGATAGTTTAAAACTTTTTACGTATTTTTAATAATTGTAATATATTATATTATAGTTATAGTTGAGGATTATAGTTGTAAATCAGTAATCCATACTATATAATATTATAAATGCGACAGTGTGTCTGTCTGTCTGCCGATTTTTATGTAATTAGGTACAGAGTTAGCTTACATCCTGGGGACGGATATAGGATACTTTTTATCTCGGAAAATTAAAGAGTTCTCACGGAATTCTTAAAGGTCCATCCGTTTAACCGATTTATACAAAATTTGGTAGGTACAGAGGTAGCTTGCGTCTCGAAAATTGACATAGTTCCCACAGGATTTTTAAAAACCTAAATCCACGCTGACGAACTCGCGGCCAACATATACTTACATAATATTATGTGGAAAATGAACTAGAAAATAGCTATCGTATACAAAAACTATCGTCCGGTAACTATTAAAATTTAAAATCGGGAAATTACATCAAAATCAACATGGCGGGCTGATATAGGCAAACTTTCTTGAAAGTAGGTATAAATGTTTGAAAAGGGAGCGAGAACGGGAACAGAAAATCCATGATTCCCTCGGGATTTGTGAAAAACCCAAATTCACGCGGGCGAAGCCGCGGGCAAAAGCTAGTAGAGTATAATTTTTTTATTTAAATAATCCATACTAATATTATAAATATGAAAGTGTGTCTCTCCGTCTGATAGCTTTTCACGGCCTATTCTTTTTACCGATTTGGCCAAAATTTAGTATCACAGGCATGGACATTGGTTATTTTAGACTTTTTGATGAAAAAACTTACATACATACACCTATGTTGGACACAATACCTAGGTTGTTGGGCACAGTTTATCGCAATAGCACAAAGTTATTTTTTGTATTGTTTTATAAAATGGCTGATAATTTTTTACCCGTGCAATAATTTTCTATTGTTATTGTGGTAAATGTTATTTAGTTTTTCTATTGTTATTGTGGTAGGTAAATGGATTACACTAGCACAACACCTGCAAGAGATTAGATACTAACTATCATTTGCACGTGGTCATCGTTTGAGCAACTTTATTTGATAATTTTATTTATATTTTCGAACAGGAATTTTCTTTTTATTGCAATCGACCCTTGATGGCTATTGTCAGTGTGATAAAAACTGCTTTAGCGTTGCAGGTGCTTATCTCTTTTATTGCTCTCTGTTTTGTTTTTACGTTAGGTTGGGTGCGAAAAAAAAAAAATACTTTTATTAATTTTTTTTTTAATTTTGATTCTAAATGAATCTGCATTTTTCTTCACTATCTTACCCTTACACGAGTAGGCATATAAAAAAATCAATATCAGAAGCTGTACTATATGCTCCAATTATAATTTTTATGTACTGGTCTACTCTATAAGGTATTTTTCAAGCATTATACATTAATTATGCCTGCTTTATAAAATTAAAAATCTACGAACTAAAAACTTAGGTATAGGTGCCTAAGAATATTGAAAAAAATAATAGCCTGTTTGAAAATGGTAAAAAGATCAAAACGGTTTGTTACACTACACTGCACTCGGAGCAGCCCGTTCATTCACGTAAACAAAGAATCCCAGGTAAATGCCTAAACTTGCGAAGCGGGTCCGTGCGTCAACGCTCTTAAATTTAAAATTTAAAACACCCCCGAACGTTCTCTGTTATGTGGGACAGCCATCTTGGATTTGAAATTTATCATAATGTATAGTATTCTACTAGTCAAGCCCTTTCATTTGATTTGAGGGAGTTGTGAAATAAAACCGGCCAAGTGCGAGTCGGACTCGCGGACGAAGGGTTCCGCATTTAACGGGTTCCCTATTTAACCCCCGCAGGGGTGAAATTTCCAATAATACTTTCTTAGTATGCGAATACATATACAACGTTAGTTTTACTTTGCGCAAAAACCGAAATACGTGTCAAATATTTTTACATTAACAATATTTATACAAAATTTCAAAGAAATATAATGAAAAGTAATGAAGTTATAAGCTTGTTATGTTGCGTCGTTGTCCTCGAAAAAAATGGTCACCGCAAGCCGTCGCCGCAGGGACTAGCGATCGACGCGGGTTGAATGATCGCCGTTGTGTGCCGACCGTCAGCTGATGCGCGGTAAATCGTTGTGTCTAAGCTTGTAGGATTTCAAAATATTTTTGGACAAAAATATAACACTATATAAAAATGGTTGGATTCGATTTTGTTACTGATTCTGAACAAACTACTTTCAGGTTTTGCGTAAAGTAAAACTAACGTTGTATACTTACTAATAAATAAAATTGAAGTGTCTGTCTGTAATATCGAAATAACTACCTCATATTAAGCTCATATGGTTATTTGAACGATACTATAACCGAATCACACGTTTTTAAAATTTTTGTCTGTCTGTCTGTCTGTCTGTCTGTCTGTCTGTTTGAACGGGCTAATCTTTGGAACGGCTGAACCGATTTTGACGGGACTTTCACATACAAGTAGAGAATTAACCAGGGAGTAACATAGGATACTTTTTTAACCGACTTTCAAAAAAGGAGGAGTTGTGTTTTTCTACCTATGTACACCGATATCTCCGAGATTTCTTAACCGATTTGCGTAATTTTTTTTTAATCGATAGAGAAACATTGCGACACTGTTCTCCAAAAAATTTGGATTCCAACTCCTCAATCCTGATGCTGTAGGGGATCTGATCCCCAAAACTAATGGGATTTAGGCACTGTCGGTTATTTAAATTGATATTGGGGATACCAATTAAAGACTTTATTGTTGAATGACCTCGAGTAGGTACATGTCCAACTCCTCAACCCTGATGCTGTAAGGAATTGCATTCCGAAATCGTAAGGATCCCACGGAATTTTTCCGTTTTGTGGACGGGTTACTACTTACTACAGATAGGCTACCTTTTGTTCTGGAAAATCAAAGTTCCCACGAGATTTTTACAAACCTAAATACACACGGGCGAAACCGTGGGCATCATCTAGTCATATTATAAAAAGAATCTACTGTGAAAATTTTAAATTTCTAGCTTCAGCGGTTTAGGTTGTGCGTTAATGATCAATCCGTCAGTCAGTCAGTTAGAACAAGCCTCTTGAAGCTACTATTGAATGAATTATGAAAAATAACTATTAATAACATTTATTAAAAACTTCCAAAATATACATTGACAGATAATACTCGTTGACATCAATAAACGCGCTAACTATGAAACGTCAACTGTCAAACGTCAGACGGGGTTTCATAGATAAATATAATGATTTTTGACAGTTGCGTTTCGTTCTACGATATCGATTACCCGTCTAACACTACGAACTTGAAATTTTCACATTAGCTTCCGTTTATGATATAGGCGCATACTAAGAAAGTATTGGAAATTCCACACCTAAGGGGGTTAAATAGAGGATGAAAGTTTGTGTGAAAGTCTGCCATTTTTCAAGTTATATCTATGAAAATTGTTATTTGGGCTTTCGATAAAAAATAAAAAATATGAATTTCAGAATTTTTGAAAATTCTATCCCCAAGTGCGTCAAATAGGGGATGAAAATTTAAATGAGACGCCGCGCCGTCACGTTTTCACGTCATTTATCAAATTATACCCATGAAAATTGGTACTATTTTGATTTTCGGTTAAAATAAGCAATAACGTGTTTAAGGAATTTTGGAAAAACTAGCCCCAAGTTGTTTAAATAGGAGATGGAAGTTTGTATGAGATTTTACAGAGCTATTTCTGGTCGTAAATTGTAACAATTTTATTCTACCTTAAAAACCTCCTGAGAAGGTACATCAAAAACTAGTCCTTTTGTGTTATTATCGCCAAAATCTGAGAAATACTCGAAATTTTCGCGGTTTTTTCGATTTTTGACAAAGTTACATTCGTCGCTCGATGTCACAAACTTGGATTATTCATTGGGCCAAGATCATAAACAAGTCTGTAAAAAATCAGAACTATACGATTTGACGCAACGCAAGGTCGGATCTTTAAAGTTACTGGACTATAATTTTTTATAATTAAACAAGTATAAATTAAAAATTTAAAAACCCCCGACATTCGCCATTTAGTGGTGGCGGCCATCGGCATATCATCGGCGGCATTGTGTCTACTAGTCAAGCCCTTTCATTTGATAACCATATTGAGGGAGTTGTGTAAAAATATGCAATCCGCCATTTTATGGCGGCGGCCATCTTGGATCGATTTTCATCAAACAGAACACTCCCGATTAATTCACCTTTCCAACAAAAAAAAAACCGCATTCAAACCCGTTTAAGCGCTACGGGGGAACAGACAGACACACACACACTCGCACGCGCGCACACACACACACACACACACACACACACACACACACACACACACACACACACACACACACACACACACACAGACATTACCTGTTCGCAAACGATTTTCCCCGGATACTTGCTGCGCGACTTCCTCACGCGGTCTTTTGCCGGATTGTTGCGGGTCTTGCTGTCAATAAAAACAATCAAACTAATCTATACTATCGATACTAATATAGTAAAGCGAAAGAGTTTGTTTGTTTGAACGCGCTAATCTCAGAAACTACTGGACTGATTTCAAAAATTCTTTCACCGTTGGATATGTACGTGATCCTTGAGTGCTATAGGCTATAATATATTATGTACCACGGGCGAAGCCGGGGCGGACCGCTAGTATTATTGTAAAGGCGAAAGTTTGTGTGTATGTATGTACGTATGTGTGTATATTTGTTATTCTAACGCCGCAACTACTGAACTGATTTGGCTGAAATTTTGAATGGAGATAGATTATGGCGTGACTTAACACTAGGCTACTTTTTATCCTGGGAAAAACAACAGTTCTCGCGGGATTTTGAAAAAAAAAAAAACCGAAATCTACAGCTGCAGGTATGGGCAGATTACTGTAGCAAACTTCCTTGAAAGTAGGTATAAAGATTGGAAAAGGGAGCGGGAACGGAAACCGGAAATCCACGATTCCCTCGGGATTTGTGAAAAACCGAAATTCACGCGGGCAAAGCCGCGGGCAGAAGCTAGTAAACAATAATATCCTCTCGACCGAATTTCGGCTACGGCGGCCAAAGTAAAAACCGACAATACAACAGCAATGTACATATTATATCGAACTAAGTCGATGGCTTTCATGTAACTAAGTTAGAGAATATAGCTCGGCTGGACCCTGACCGCTCTGAGAGGAGACCCGTGCCCTATAGGGGGCCGGTGATGGGTCGATGATGATTATGATGATGATGATGACTTTGATGATGATGATAATGATGATGGTGATTATGATGATATCGACGACGACGATGACGACGAAGAAGAACACTTTGAGAGGAGACCCGTGCCCTGTAGTGGGCCGGTGATGGGTTGATGATGATAATGACGATGATGATTTATTTATTTTATTTATTTATTTATTTGATACACCAACAACACAGGTTAATTACAGGTGTATACAGCATTATAATTATAGGCTCCTAAATAATAAATATTAGAATTGAAGAAACAGTTAAATTTTAACTAATAGAAATTTACATTTGTGTGACAAAATCTTTATATACCAACAAGGTGATGTCAAAAATTACGTTACAATACAATATAATACAACATACATTAAAATTAAGTCATTACAAATATTATTAACAAATACAAAATACAAAACAAAATTATTAAAAAATATTATTCATGCAAGTAAATTTTGTAAGCGAATCATGAAAGATATCAATGTCAGGGCTGGTTATATTGTTGTAGCTACTAACGATTCGGTTCATAGGGGAGAATTTGCCTAAATTACTTTTGGATGAGCTACACGAAAAGATGGTTTTAAGAGGGTGTCTGGGAAGTCGCCTAGGGACATTTATGTTTATTTGGTTCAACAAGTCGGGGGAATCTAACTTATTGTGGACTATTTTATAAAGAGTTATTAGATCAGCCACAAGCCTTCGTTTTTCGAGGGATTGGATTTTAAAGTGATGTAGACGTGTTTCATAGCTAGCTCTATATGGACAGGAGTTGTCTTTGAAGGCCAGGTACCTGGTGAAGGAGCGCTGAACTCGCTCTATTCTTGTAATATGCGTTTTGTAATGCGGGTTCCATACTGGGACTGCGTATTCCAGGATACTGCGAGTCAACGCATTAAATATTTTTATGACGCAGTCGGTTCTTCTGAAATCAGTTGTGTTACGCTTATGAATCCCAGCAATTTCCACGCTCTAGAGACAATTTGGTTTATGTGTTCTATGAAAGTTAATTTACTATCGACCATAACACCGAGGTCCCTAATGACTGATGATGATGCCTAATGATGATGCCCTATGTCCAGCAAAGGCGGCTAACAGTGTACTCACTCACCCGGGAATTGCGTGTTTGGGCGCCACCTCCAAGTGCTGTTTATACGCCGTCTCAGACGCGAAGCGCATGTCGCACTCCTCGCACAGCGGACCGTCTAGGTTCTGCAACACATAGGTATATTTTTAACCGACTTCAAAAAAGGAGGTTCTGTATTCGACCCGTATGTATGTACATAGGTCGCGCTTATTTCAAAATTGAATGAACCGATTTTGATAGTTTTTTTTTCAGCGGGTGATAGTCTCGCCTCACCTGCAGGTCTTCGTTGCGGTGCTTCAACCGGACGTGCAGCCGCAGCCCTGCGTCGTTCAGGAACGCGTACCCGCACAGCGCGCACACCGCGTCGGTGGGGTGCGCTACCCGCAGGTGTAACATGTACCCGCTCTTTGACCTGCAATCATAAGATGAAGTCGTACATTACTGCATGAGACCGGGAGGTAAGTGTTTTCTGGTCGAGTGTGAGTTATGCCTCCTCTACATGACTGCAGATGCGTCCGCGGACGCCCGCAGATGTACCTATCACCACGAGCTGTCCACACGTGCAGACGTGTGGACAGCTCGTGGTGATACTGATCTACCTGCTCGACTGATCGACCTGCAGCGGTCGATCAGTTTAGGTTCATTCTTGACAAACGCAACACGCACGTATAAAAATGGATATTAAGACCGTAGCTGCAGCTATTTATTTATTTAGTACTTTTAATTACTACGTGAGTGTGCATCCTCGGTGCTCATAATATTATTAGCCATTTAAACAAGAATTAAACCGCAAGAAGCACGCGTGCACTCAATCGCAACTCCGATGAAACTGATGCGTCGCCGTATGCGTAGATGAGGCTTTATAGACGTCCTCGCCAAGGCTCGGCCGTCTAAAGCCGACGTAGACGACGTATAGGGGATAATTTGTGCATCTGTTGTAGGTATTTAACGTCCGCAGACGTGTCCGCCTCGAATCCGATTGTTGGCGGTTTTTGTGGCACAGATCAAAGGGTTTCGGCGCGGACGTCCGGCGTCTGTCCACACGTCTGGCGACGCATCAGTTTAATCGGGGTTGCGATTGAGAGTGCACGCGTGCTTCTTGCGGTTTAATTCGTTTAAATGGCTAATAATATGAGCACCGAGGAAACTTTTATTGAGCTATATCAAGCTGAAAACTGTTTATGGAACCCCAAAAATAAATGTATAGCTAGCATCTAACACCTTCTTTTTTTCCATTTCTTTTTAATAACTCTACTGCGATGCACACTCACGTAGTAGCTAAAGTACTAAGTATTAATAGCTGCGGCAGCTGCGGTCACGATATCCATTCTTAAACGTGCGTATTGCGTCTGTCGCGAATGACTACGTCGACTACGCAAGAGAAACCCGAAAGCGCGGGGCAAGCAGCTAGTGGCGCCATCTGTTGTGTCTATCCGAAACTAAATAATAATAAACTTTTGCCGCTCGCACGTCGCTTCTCGATTTTTTTCGTATATAAAATTGTAGCCTATGTCACCCGGACCATAACAAAGAATTAATTGACACCTCATTCATCAAAATCGGCCCAGTAGTTTAGGCGCTACGGTGGTACACACAGAATCTCATACTAAAATCGGCCACATACATAGACTGCTAAAATCATAACCCTTCCTTTTGACTTTGCCGTAGTCGAGTGAAAAGAATGACTCGGCCATCGCACGGCAACATAATCATTACACAAGAATAATCTACTATTTTAAATAGTTCAAACATAGCATTAGTGGGCCAAAATACATATGTACGCAAACATAAATAAACAGAGCGCTATAATTAGGTAGATTTTCTTGATCGTAGATTCTATTGCCATATGCCGCTCGCAAGGCTCGGCCGTCTAACTCACACTCGACCAGAAAACGCTTACCTCCCGATCTCATGCAATAATGTACTATATCAATACAGTTGTTAAACATGGCGTACTTTCAGAGGTTATAGTAATGATTCGAAAATTAAATTTTTTGCATAGGCATCTTTGCTTTACGCGGTCGTGACTTTTGTTTTACGATCATTTTGTTTTGCAAATTGCAGTATAGTTTTAAATTTATAAGTTTTATAAAGTTTAGTTGCAAAGAGTTTTCATACATAGAATAAAATCGGATAGATTTTATATGAGGAAAAATTAATGAGTCCGTACCTACGTCTTAGCATTGAATTCTCAAAATTCTCTGATATAAAATACTTTTCATCCATTAACCAGGTAGGTGAAGGTCGTCTTATACAGGAATAGATAGGTCGTCTAGGTCGTCTTAGACTAGTACTTTTAGTGATACTACTACATACCGCATCCGCTGGTTGCACTGCGGACACGTGTATGTGGTCCCCTTGTGAATGCTCGCGTGGTTCTGCGCCGAAGTGCTGCAACATAATATGTATTAGATAATTATACTAGCTGATGCTCGCGACTTCGCCCGCGGTGGATTCATACAAATCTCATACTTATTTATTTATTTGGACGACTGTTACATCAATAAAAAAAACTTAAAAAAAACTATACAAATACACATAATTAGAGCGAGGCCGCACTGCGAAATATTATTCGCGCGGTTTATTTTCCGTATATTAATATATTTTTTTCGCGAATTTTAAATCGCAAGTGCGTGTAGCTTCATACATTTCCATGTCACAGAATTCTGCGAAAAAAATCGCGCGAATAAATTTCGCAGTGCGTGCCCGGCCTTAGATGCAAACTTTCATACCCCATTTAACCCACTTGGGGTAGTTTTTCTAAGATTCCCTAAACACTTAATTCTTTATTTTTAAACGAAAACCTAAATACCAATTTTCATGGATATAACTTGATAAATGACGTGGAAAACGACAGACTCTCATACAAACCTACATCCCCTATTTGACCCACTTAGGGGTAGAATTTTCAAAAATCCTGAAACATGTATTTCTTTTTTTTACAGACAGTGCAAATACCGATTTTCAGGGATATAACTTGAAGAATGACTTTCATACAAACTTTCATCCTCTGTTTTATCCTTATAACTGCCTCGTTGGTCTATTGGTTAGCATATTCGACTGCAGATCACGAGGTCCCGGGTCGGGCAAATAATTGTTAGGTATTGGGGGTTTTCTGTCAAGAGATTCTCAGTGCCAGCCCCGAGTTGGTAGTCGGCGGTCACCCCCGTGCCTCGGAGAGCACGTTAAACAGTCCCGGTTATTGTCACTGTCATGTGACAATAGTCGTTAAAGCCCGCCAACCCGCATTGGAGCAGCGTGGTGGGTCTAAGCTCTAAATCCCTCTCTTCTATGAGAGAGGGATTTAGAGCATAGACCCACTTAGATTTAGGGACGTTATAAGGCTGTAGTGGTGGTGGATAAAAATGAATGCCTATCCTTGGTCACGGCATCACGCGTGAACTGCTGGACCGATTCTGATGAAATTTTTTGTGTGTATTTGAGGGATGGTTTATGTTCACAATTGGACCCGGTAGGTGGCGTTGCAGTCGGGTTCTAGGATTTTTATTACGAACAGATTTAAATGAATTTTTTGCGTGTAAGTTAGTCCCTAGGGGTTTTAGATTCAAAATAATTGGACACGGTAGGTGGCGCTGCAATCGGTTTTAGTTCCAGTGCAGGACAAAGTCTGCCGGCCCCACTAGTATTATTATAAATGCGAAAGTAACTGTCTATACCTGCATTTTCTAAACAATACTACAGGTAAAATAACATATCTATTATATACTAGCGGACCCGGTAGACGTCGTCCTGCCGGGTGACATACCGACATCAGCGCCATCTACCGAGACCCGGTAGGTTACCTGTACCTACCCGGTGATTGTGTTTTCATACCATCTAGGAACCCATTGAAACATACACACAAAATTTCATCCAAATCGGCCCAGCCGTTAAGGAGCAGTTACGTGACAAATACACGTACAGAACAATTATATACATAGGTATGGGTGGGAGAGTTTACCGTATCGACGGGATGAACATTAAATGTTTGACAGTTATCAAACGCATGAACACTTTGTATGGGAAAATGTATTTTCATTTATTTAATTTTTTCGTCAATTTTTCAATGTTTTTAATAGTTATTCAGCTGCTATTCGAGACGAAGACAAATACAACGAATTAAAAACCATGAAAATCGGTCCAGCCGTTCTCGAGTTATAAGTGTTCGAACAAACACGACTTTGTTTTTTATATATATATTGACTAACGTCCCACGTTAAAAGACTGTAGCGGTGGTGGGAGTTACCTTTGGGTGGTGACGAAGGGGCAGTGTTTGCAGTCGTACCGCCGACGGTGGCTGTTGGATACATGGACGCCAAGGCGCGCCCGGTTGGGGAATCGGAAACAGCACACGGGGCATTCCACCGGTCCGTATTTCTGGAAAAACGGAGTTTTGTCAAGGTTTTTTTTTGACGTGATAACGTCTTATAAATCGATGAACGCCGGCTGCACGCACGAAAAAGCACGACTCATTGTCACGTTCCGTGTGCAAGCGAGAGCGCGGAACAGGCGATAGAAAGGCGCAATCGGCCTAAGCGTTCGGCTTCATCAATGTTTTCTTATGACGTTATCACGTTTTTACATCCGCGTTTTGAAGTCGATTAATGACAATAGTAAAAAGATTGAAGGTAATCCGACTTCATCGCACACTTAAAACAGTCCATATCTTGAAAATTACTGAACCGATTTTGATGAAAATTGTCGCACCGTTCCCTAAGTTGAACTTAATGTAAGCCATGTAAGGATGGTCACAATCCGATTAATAATTTCGGAGAAATGCGTGGACAAACATATAAAATTTTGTACATTTGTTTGGAAGCCTTAGATGTGAACATAATATTGCTGTTCCAATAATATTACAAACATGTTGAATCGATATCCTCCTTTTTTAAAGTCGGTTAATTAAAAATGGATGTCGGCACTTGTAGAATAGTAAAATTGTGCTAAACTTACCATATCCACCGAGACAAGTTAGTACGGTTATCAGAGGCTCGTTTGTGATTGGTCGGAGATACGCGTTAACGCAGTGTACACACTACACAGTACGTGTATATCTTAGTGTGTTTGTGCTACCTGCTAGTGCGCGGCGCAGACGCGTTCATAATATATCCGTTGGTGCATAGGTGAGGCAAGAATGCGTGCAATGGATAGGAAAGTAGAACTAATGACCGACAACTTCATAATAAGGCCGCTCTCTTCACGTGCTTCTCCATACAAACGTATTACGCTTATTATTCTAATATTTGTCGCAATAGGTCTAAAGTTAAGCCAGATATCAATTTATATCTCCATTATCTATGCCATAAAATAAAAATATTAGTAAAATTATATTTATTTTGAAAGTTACGACGCTCGAAAAATCACTATTTTTGGGCAAATTTTGGGGCAACTTCGTGCGTAAATAAACTATATAAGAAACTAGAAAATTGAAAAACGACTGAAGTCTTATGATAGGTTACTTCATAATAATTACAAATGTCTTTAGTTCATGTAAAAAATTACCAAATATTCGCTAAAATAGGCGAAATTCCAAACCTAGATTTGCATCTTTTTACTTTGCCGTTTTTCACTAAAAATCATGATACCTCAAGCAAAATTTATTTATTTAATTAATTTATTATTAATTTATCTATATATTTTAGTACTCTTCTTTACTGAAGACGTCTCGCTCTCTAAATGCAGAAATCACTGTTTTAGACTCCACTCACCAACGATTTGTCGCTGCCATGGAGAGGGCTCTTAAGTGTAGGAAACGACAACGTAGATACGTATACGTAAGTTATAATAAAAATAAATTATGTATTTTATTAATATTTTTTTCGTTACATTTATTATTATTAATCTATACTAATAAATAAAATTGGAGTGTCTGTCTGTAATTTCGAAATAACTACCTCATATTGAGGTCATATGGTTATTTGAACTGCACCATAACTGAACCACACGTTTTTAAATTTTTTGTCAGTCTGTCTGTCTGTCCGTTTGTTTGAACGGGCTAATCTTCGGAATGGCTGAACCGATTTTGACGGGACTTTCACATACAAGTAGAGGATTAACCAAGGAGTAAGATAGGCTGTTTTTTTAACCGACTTTCAAAAAAGAAGGAGTTGTTTTTTTTGCTACCTATGTACACCGAGATTTATATCTCCGAGATTTCTGGGCCGATCTGCGTAATTTTTTTTTATCGATAGAGAAACTTTGTTGTAGGAGACCTGACCCTCAAAACTAATGGGCTTTAGAAACTGTCGGTTATTGAAATTGATATTGGGGCAGGTACCTATAAATTAAAAACTTTATCGTTAAATGAACTCAAGTACGTACCCAACTCCTCAACCCTGATGCTGTAAGGAAATTGCATTCCTAAACGTGGGGATCCTGCAGGATTTTTACGTTTTGGGGACGGGTTACTACAGATAGGCTACTTTTTGTTCTGGAAAATCAAAAGTTCCCACGGGAAAAAAACCTAAATCCACACGGGCGAAGCCGTGGGCATGATCTAGTAAATTAATAAAACCCTTTTAGGAACTTCTCTTACCTTAATTTTTTCACTCAGTAGAGATAATAGAATAGTAGCGCAGCATGTACGCGCATTCAAAGCTGCTATAAAAAAGAGCTGTGATAGCCTAGTGGTTAGGACGACCGACTTCTAATCGGAGGTCGTGGGTTCGATCCCGGGGCACGCACCTCTAACTTTTCGGAGTTATGTGCGTTTTAAGTATTTAAATATCACTTGCTTTAACGGTGAAGGAAAACATCGTGAGGAAACCTGCATGCCTGAGAATTCTCCATAACGTTCTCAAAGATGTGTGAAGTCTGCATTAATAACTTTAATTTATTTTTTATCCTACGTTGAAAGAGAAAATGTTGATTATTTAATAAATGCAAATAAAATAAAAAACTTCTATTTCAGTAATCGTATAGGAATCGTGAAAATGAATTTATTTTAATTCATCTTTTTTCGAAAAATAATATTAGAATCGATATTTTTCGCCGAAAACCAATAAAAAATTTTAAACTTGATTTTCTCCATATTTATAAAATGTTAGTTGTGCCTTTTTTCATTATGACGGCAGTATAGTAGTCTACCTATAGCTGTAGATGTAGATTTCGGTTTATTCAAAATCCCGTGGGAACTGTAGATTTTTCCAGGATAAAAAGTGCATACGCATACAGATGGTATGTATGTATGCGTATATGATGTAAAATTTGCACAGCGGCGGGGTCAGCGAGTTCATATGAAAAGCGCGATCGCGCACCTCACCGCGCGGGGAATGAGGTAGCTCTATGCCTACTGCGGCCGGAAATCCTGCCCCCGTTGAAAGGTATGAAACGTCAAGTCTGTCCGTTAGATAAATAGAACTATGAAGTGCTTACTTACATGGGTATCCCTGGCGTAGACTGGTCCACTCTGAGTGCTGCTATGTGTGGGGGTGCTGCAAAACAATAACGATTTTACTTCATTGGTTTTGTGTGAGATAGTATTCCTTCTTTCTGTGTTCTACACAAGTATTTCTATGTGTAAGCAAATAGTTCAAGTTATGCTGTTTGTATTTATGATGGTTGAAGTTATACTTGTATTTTCAGCAATAGGTATTGTTACAGGAGGCGTTAGGTGGAGGTGAGTTTATGTTATGATATGAGCCATAACATGGGCTCACCTCTATTTCCAACACTTGTCCGGTGTTGGACTTGGCGTATGGTCTAGGGGGCGTATGGTATCGGTTGAGACGACGTAAATAATGAAATGTCACAGGGGCTGCACGTAAGTGATGATGCAGTCTAGGATGGTTTATGATCCTAAAGCAATGATTTTTTACAAAAATAAATATAAACCTATTCTATGCCCCTATGTTTTCCTTTTTGAAGATACATTATTTTTTAAATTTCAAATTGATAATAACAATAATATAATTAAAACTTCCCATTAAAACTTTCATCCCCTATTTTACCACCCTTAAGGGAAGTTTTTTCAGAATAAAATATACAGGTTTTTATTATTTAAAACTAATAATCTAAATGCCAATTTTCAGGTCTGTAACTTTAAAAACATAGGACTTTCATACAAACTTTCTACCCCCATTTTACCCCCTATTGATTTGATTTATAACCTTCCCCAAAAATTGGACTACCAAATGCAAAAATAATTTTTCAAATCCGACTGGTATTTCCAGAGATTAGTGCGTTCAAACAAACAAACATTATTAATTGTCAAATTTGTACATTAGGCCTCTGTTCAAAGCGACCTAAAATAGACAATTTTGAGCATTTTGTAACGGTTCTAGTGCTTATAAAAATAATGTATCTTCAAAAAGGAAAACATAGGGGCATAGAATAGGTTTATATTTATTTTTGTAAAAAAATCATTGCTTTCATTCTTTCATTTCATTTATTGGATCATAAACCAGGGAGAAAACACGCGAGAGCGTTTGTATGGAGAAAAGAGCAACCACATTTCCTCTTGAGACTATTACACACACACACACACATACACACAAACTTTCGCCTTTATAATATTAGTGTGATTACCTTCAGGTGGTGGCGGTGGTGGTGGCTGCAAATAGTGTGTTCCATCTTCATTATTATTTGTTCTGTGGTGTAATGCATGATCTGGCAAAACACCGGTTCTATAAAAATGCTGCTCTTCAAAGACTGTAGCGTGCACATACTTGCAATGTGTAAAAGTGCACATAGAATTTTGAAAGTCTTTACAGAAGGTGTAAACTCTTCGTAATTGTGACAAGTCGTGCTTGTGAGCATATTTACATCCCTCCTCTCCTCCCCCACCATCCAACAAGGGAGGATTAATTTCCTCCTGAGATAATGGAGTCCTCTCCAATCGGGTCTTGATGAACTTCTTCATTTCTTCTGAAAACTCTGTAACAGAAGGGTTAAAACAGTTATCAGTAAACAATCATTAAAAAAATCTTTTTCACCTCAGTAGCTCAAAAAGGGCGTGTTTGCTGGCCAAAACCAGTGAGCAAAACTCGTTTTTGCTCACTCTGTGAGAAAAAGTGTTTTGATTATAGAACGCTTTGGATTGTCATTTCTTCAATTCACTGTCTCAAGAAAAGTTCGGAAAAGTTTTGTATCAAATAGTTTGTATAGTAGCTCCAACATTTTATTTCATCAAAATTTTCTATTATATATTATTTAAACTATTGAGTTTTTCTTAGAATGTGTTTTAGAATTTATAATTCTGTAAAACAACATGAAACGAAAACAATTTAAGGAGAATTAAAATAATTAGTTAATTTTTTCTTGAATTACGCAATTTCGAACGCAGACAAAAGAGGAATAAAAAAAATAGCAGGAAAAAAATTGTCTATACTCTATATCTTAATTAGGTACCTAACTAATTTCTTTGTAGTTATTTGTTGTAAAAAAATTAAAACAAAATGAGTGACTCCAGTGATAATTTAACACCTTCAGAATTAAAAGAATTAGTGACTAACGCTGAATTAAACTTTCTGCCGGAAAAGTCGCGTGAAAAATACCTGAAAGCCTATGAATTATTTAATAATTGGAGACAAAAGGTGCGAAGACCTGTTCAGAGACTGTGATTTTATCATATTTCATGGAATTGTCTAAAACAAGGCAATCTTTATATTATGTAGTATTTACTCCATGTTAAAAGCTATCGCATTTTTGTGAAGACAGTCGGAGGGGTGTTTAATATTTATAATATAAAACCACAAAACCAAAGTTGCACCCAATAGGCGGCTAACTTTGGGAGTTATGTCTAACTTTGTTAGTTTATATTTTACTTAGAGGAACACTGTGGCTAATTCTGTTGTACACAATCTCTAAACCTAAAATAAATGACAGGCCTAAATCTATTGCTATCCTTTTCTGCAGTGAGCACTGTGAAAGAGATAGGAATAAATTTAGACCTGTCATTTTAGTTTAGGTTTAGAGATTGTGTACAACAGAATTGGCCACACTGTCCGGTCATCAATAGGTGGCTAACTTTGAGAGTTACGTCTAACTTTGTTAGTTAATGTTTTACTTATAGGCATATTTTTCGCACAGGCAACAGCCTATCTATATTGTAAAATTATAATCTATACTAATATAATACAGCGGAAGAGTTTGTTTGTTTGTTTGTTTGTTTGTTTGTTTGTTTGAACGCGCTAATCTCTGGAAGTACCTATCGGATTTGAAAAATTCTTTTTGCATTTGGTAGTCCAACTTTTGGGGCAGGTTATAGGCTATTTAATATCCCTAAAATCCTCCCCTAAGGGGGTAAAATGGGGGTAGAAAGTTTGTATGAAAGTCCTATGTTTTTAAAGTTACAGACCTGAAAATCGGCATTTAGATTATTAGTTTTAAATAATAAAACTCTGTATATTTTATTTTGAAAAATCTTCCCTTAAGGGTGGTAAAATAGGGGATGAAAGTTTTAATGGGAAGTTTTAATTATAATTTTGCTATTATCAACTTGAAATTTGGAAGGTAGGTTAATTCTAGGGCTTAGATATCAGCCTAGAAAATATTTCACGAAAATCCTCCCCTAAGGGGGTGAAATGGGGGTAGGAAGGTTATGTTTTTGAAGTTACAGATATGAAAATAGGCATTTAGATTAAAAATTTTAAATGATAAAAACCTGTATAAGTTATTCTGGAAAATCTCCCCTTAAGGGTGGTAAAATAGGGGATGAAAGTTTTTATGAAAGTTCTATGTTTTTAAAGTTACAGACCTGAAAATCGGCATTTAGATTATGAGTTTTAAATAATAAAACTCTGTATATTTTATTTTGAAAAATCTTCTTTTAAGGGTGGTAAAATAGGGGATGAAAGTTTTAATGGGAACTAAAAACGATCAAAGCGCCCTCTGGCGGCCTAAGTCGGAAACTTGATTAGAATAGAATAGAATAGAAAAGTTCTTTTATTCAAATAAACTTTTACAAGTGCTTTTGAATCGTCGATTGAGTCTACCACAGGTTCGGAATGCAGTTCCAGCCGAGAAGAACCTGTAAGAAACTCGGCGGTTGCTCTTTTTAAAAATAACATTATAACAATTATTATTATTAATGTACATGATTGAAATGCCGTCTCGCGCATTGCTGGAACGAGTTAAATCCAAGCTTTTTTATCGTTTATATAATCTTCAGTTGTATAATAAGCTTTTTTTATGAGCATACTTTTAAGAAAGTTCTTAAACTTGTGTAAAGGCAAGTCTAAGACATATTTTTTATTCGGATAAACTTTTACAAGTGCTTTTGAATCGACAAATGAATCTACCACTGGTTCGGAATGGTGCTTACAATTCTACACGATTCAATAGCAGTGCCCTCTAGCAGCCAAAACTGGAAACGAAAAACGATCGCAACGCCCTCTGGCGGCCAAAACTAGAAACTAAAAACGATTGCAGCGCGCTCTGGCAGCTAAAACTGGAAATTAACAAAACAATTGCAGCGCCCTCTGGCGGTCAAAACTGGAAACTAAAAAACAATTGAAGCGCCCTCTTGCGGCTAAAACTGGAAACTAAAAACGATCACAGCGCCCTCTCGCGGCCAAAACTGGAAATTAAAACGATCACAGCGCCCTCTGGCGGCCTAACTTGAAGCCATCACAGCGCCCTCTGGCGGCCTAAGCCGGAAACTTGAAGCAATAGTAGCACCCTCTAGCAGCCAAAACTGGAAACTAAAAAAACAATTGCAGCGCCCTCTTGCGGCTAAAACGGGAAACTAAAAACAATCGCAGCGCCCTCTGGCGGCCTTAGCCGGAAACTTGAACCAATAGCAGCGCCCTCTAGCAGCCAAAACTGGAAACTAAAAAACGATTGCAGCGCCATCTAGCGGCCAAAACTGGAAACTAAAAACGATCGCAGCGCCCTCTGGCAGCCTAACTTGAAGTGATCACAGCGTCCTTTGGCGGCTAAAACTGGAAACTAAGTAATGATCGCATCGCCCTCGCAGCCATCATTCGAAATTTAAAAAAACTATCGCAGCGCCCTCTAGCTGCCTAAGTCGGAAACTTGAAGCGATTGCAGCGGCTGAGATGTTTGGATGTTTGGATGTTTGTAACTCTATAACGTCGCAACTTCTGAACAGATTTGGCTGAAATTTTGAATGGAGATAGATAATGCCCTGACTTAAAACATAGGCTACTTTTTATCCCGGAAAAGTATTCCTGTGGGACTAACATAGATATAATCTTCCAAAAACGCCATAGAGGGCGCTGACTGTTCTTAGGTAAATCACGTTCACATAACACATTATTGCAATAGTTTGCCGTGTTGCATGCATTGGCAACACATAGGCTACTTTTTATCCTGGAAAAATCCAGAGTTCCCACGGGATTTTGAAAAAACCTAAATCTACAGCTATAGGTAGATCACTATAGCAAACTACCTTGAAAGTGGAGCGGGAACGGGAACCAGAAATCCACGATTCCCTCAGGATTTGTGAAAAACCGAAATTCACGCGGGCGAAGCCGCGGGGAAAAGCTAGTAATTAATAAAACACATTTATTGCTGTGACGAGTTTTAATCCAACAAAATACGAATATCATACAAGGGGCACAAATCCAAAAATCTAAAGTTTTCACCGATCATGATATTGAAAAGTTCTTAAAGCACCAGATGAAAATTTTCTCGCTGCAAAAAAGAAAATTTATTTGATAAAAAATTTGAGTCCCGACTGGTACTTCGCTGATTTTTAAGTTAAGCATAATAATAAGTAAGTAGGTACGTAATCTGAATGTAAAAAATCCTTTTTTTTTTCAGTAAATATTTTTGTTACTTACATCTTGTATTTTTTCGCTATTGAGGTGAAAAGTTGTATGTATCACACGATAGCAAACTTTTTGTTTCTTGTGCCTTTGAATCCCTCACTACACTCAGGATTCTATATAAGAATCACTCGCTACGCTCGTGATTCTAAATTAGAATCCTTCGCTCGCTCGGGATTCAAACTAGGCACTCGCAACAAACAAATCATCGACCCGGTCTTGGTCGCTTGCAACGCCCTAAAGAGATTGGACCTACCGGTCGATGAGTGGTCCTTTTTACTGCTCCACATTGTGCTGTCCCGCCTGCCTCTCGATCTTCGGATCCATTTTGAGGAGAGGTATGGCGGGGACGGCTCTTCATATCTTCCACCCTTCAGAGACTTGCTGCGGTTCTTGGAGGAGCAGAGCCGGCAAGCGGAGAACGCGGCGGGCCCGGTCGATAGCGCTCGGACTTCGCCCAGGGAGAGGCGGAACCCGCCAGGTAAGCCACCGCCGACTCCGCTGAAGTCAACTGGAGCGTCAGCAGGAGGGCGCCGCCCCCTCCCTACGTACACCGGCTTAGCGGCCAGGGAGGCCCTTCCGTGCAATTACTGCCGCGGGTCGGAGCACCGAGCCGTATCTTGCCCGAAACTGTGGGCCAAGCCCGCAAAGGCGAGGCGGACCATCGCTCGGGATCGCCGCTGGTGCTTCTCCTGTTTGGAGCGGCACCTGCAGCGAGACTGTCCGCACCGGCAGCTCTGTCCGCACTGCTCGGGTCCTCACCACGAGGTCTTGTGCCTGGGCCCGATGAGCGCTCCCCCTCGCGTCCCTGCCGACCGCGCCTCCGCCACGGGCGGGGGCGCTCGTCAGCGCCTTCCGGCGCGCGACGCGCCTCGCTCGCCCACCAACCACCGTGCCCCGGGCCTGAACGGGGGACATTCCCCCAATCAGTCGGTGGGTCATCCTTCCAGGGGCGGGGGGGTTGTCACCCCCCCTCAGCGTATCGAGAGGGAGTTCGCCGCCACTCAGCGGTCATCACGACCCTTCTCTCCCCCGCTAGCTGAGTGGCCGCGACTGGAGCGCCACCCTCCCCCTCTTTGTCGGTGTCGGCGGCCTTATAAGGTCCCGGAGGCTTCCAAGATGTCCCGGCCCGCGAGGCCCTCCGAGTTCCGGGCCTATCCGCTCGGCGCTCCCTCGCCGCCGCCTGTCGAGTTGCCGCCCGACAGCCGCTTCGAGGACCCCCGGCTCGAGGACTGGTCCGATAGGTAGCTCCAGATAGGTAGCTGCTGCCCTAGCTCCCACCATGGCCACCTCCACTGAGCCTTTAAGCCGTCGACCGTCTGTCTGTCAAACGGTCCTTTTGCCGACGGCCTCAGTGCAGGTGTACAACCCGAGGGGCGACTGTCTCACAGTTCGCGCCCTGTTGGACTCGGGTTCACAACGCTGTGTTGCCTCTACTTGGTTGGTGGGAAGACTAGGGCTCCCCTGGAGCTCTGATTCACGTCGTATGGTAGGCATCGGAGGCGTTGAGCCTCCTGCTCCTAGGGGAAAAGCTGAATTAGTATTTGGCCCTGCCAGCGATCCCCTTCGCATACTAGTTAGGGTAAATGTCCTCGATGACATCATAGGTTCGCTCCCTACCGTCCCTATAAATGACAGCGCGGTTCGTTGTACGTCGGGACTGAAACCGGCAGACCCGCAGTGGTCCCAACCTGGCCCTATCGATTTGCTGCTGGGTGCTGACTCGCTGGGCTTTATTGTGTTAGGCGAGCTACGAGTCCTACAACCCGATGGCCTGTCGGCTCTGTCTACTGTATTTGGGTACTCCTTCTTTGGCCCGGTTCTGTGGTCTCCACCCTCTCAAACTGCCGATCCGCTCTCTCTTGTAGGCGTGTCCCTCTCGGACGTGGTCCAGCGGTTCTGGGAAATTGAGGAGCCGCCACACGCGGCTCGGGTCAACCCTCTTGATCGTGAGTGCGAGTTGTTCTACCTGAACAATACCGGCCGTCGTGTCGACGGTCGCTTTGTAACTCGCCTACCCTTTCTCAACTCACGGCCCTCTTTGGGCCAATCTCGTACCCTAGCCGAAAAGAGGCTTCTGTCCATGGAGCGCCGAATGCGGCGCGACCCAGCCTTTCGCGACAAATATGTCGCCTTCATGCGCGAATACCAAGAGCTGGGTCACATGTCCCCTTCCCATTTCGATTGGCACTCACAGGAGCACTACTTCCTCCCTCACCATGCGGTCTTGCGGACCCCGGAGAGCAAAATTCGCGTGGTATTCGACGGCTCCGCCGCCACGTCCAACGGCGTGTCTCTGAACCAATGTCTCCACTCTGGCCCTAAACTAATTAAGGACATATCCGACATCTTGACCCACTTCCGTCGGCACCAGGTGGTCTTTGTAGCCGACATTCGGATGATGTTCCGCCAATCTGTGGTCCATCGCGATGACCGTCGGTACCAGCTCATTTTGTGGCGAGAGAATCCCAACGATCCGATGCGGGTGTTTGAGCTGAACACTACCACCTATGGACTCCGGTCCAGCCCGTATATCGCCATGCGAACCCTGCTTGAGCTCGCTGAGAGGGAGCGACTACACTACGCTCGAGGGGCTACTATCCTGGAAACTTCTGTCTACATGGACGACATCTGCACTGGAGCCTCATCTGTCGAGGAAGCTCTCGTGTTGCGGGACGAATTGATTGCCATCCTGAAGTCCGGCGGCTACGAGTTACGCAAATGGCTGTCGAATTCTCCCCATCTCTTGAAGGATCTACCGGGAGAGGATCAACAGGATCCTCATCTTTTTGAGCACCCCGACAATCCTAATTTGCTGACTGTGCTGGGTATCCAGTACCAGCCTGTCCAGGATGCTTTCACGTATCGAGTCGAACTCGATCCCTCTCCTAAAACATGGACCAAGCGCTCCGTACTATCCACTGTAGCCCGCACCTTCGATCCAAATGGATGGATCACTCCGGTCATTTTCTTGGCTAAATGCTTTCTTCAAAAGCTCTGGCTATCCGGGCTGGGTTGGGACGAGCCTCTTAACGGTGCTCTCTTGCGAGAGTGGCTCTCCATTGTGTCCTCCCTCCCGGACATCAACCGAGTCTCAATTCCAAGGTGCTTCCTTCCTCCAGGGAAATGCCGGGCTACCCTGCACGGATTCTGCGACGCCTCTGAGAAGGGCTACGCAGCTGTGGTGTATTTGCGGACTGTAAGCTCCTCTGGCCATACCGCGGTCCATCTCGTACTTGCCAAGAGCAAGGTTGCTCCCATTAGGTCCCGCCTGACGATCCCTAAGTTAGAACTGTCCGGAGCCGCTCTTCTCACGCGACTCCTCAACCACGTCCACTCGTCTCTGAACTCTGTAATCAACATTACGGACGTCTATGCTTGGTCGGACAGTGAGATCGTACTTTGTTGGCTCAGAGCTTCCCCTCACAACCTGGAAGTCTTTGTTGCGAATCGCGTGTCGCAAATTCTAAATTCGGAGACCTCTCTCAACTGGAGACATGTACCGGGGGAATTAAACCCCGCAGACTGCGCTTCTCGCGGCTGCGAAGCCCCCTCTTTGATTGACCACCCGCTTTGGTGGGGCCCTAATTGGTTGACTGAGTCTCCTTCAGTCTGGCCCCGGAATAAATTCTCTGAACCACTTGAATTGCCAGGCCTACGAGCTCGAGTAGGAGTGGCCAAGGATAAGCCCACTCAGGATTTCTCCCTTCTAGAACGCTACAGCTCTCTCGATAAGCTCTTAGGCGTGACTGCTTGGATGCGTCGATTCGTCCGCAATTCGAGAGACCCGTCCACCCGAATCTCTGATTCGGTTCTGTCCCCTGGCGAGCGTCGCGAAGCCTTGATGTATTGGACCCGCCTGGTCCAATCGGAGCACTTTGAGCCCGTGATTGAAACTTTGAAGCGGGGCTCCGTTGTCAAGGGCGCCCTGGGCCGTCTGAATCTCTTTCTAGACGACGCTGGGATGTTGCGCGTGGGTGGACGTCTGAGAAATTCCCAATTACCCTACGGGGCTCGACATCCGTTATTGCTCCCTAAAGACGGCACCTTTGTTCGGTTGTTGGTAACTCACCACCACCTGAAGAATGCTCACGCTGGCTGCAACGCCCTTTCAGCCATTTTGCAGCGTGAGTTCTGGATCCTGGCGGGCCGACGCACCATCCGAAGCGTCATCTTTAAGTGTATTCCGTGCTACAAACTGAAGGCCGCCATTACTCAACCTCTGATGGGCGACCTGCCAGCCGATCGTGTCACTGCCATCCGACCATTCGCGGGAGTCGGAACCGATTTTGCTGGCCCTTTCCTCGTTAAGTCGTCCCATCTTCGTAACGCGCGCTCACATAAAGCTTACTTGTGCGTGTTCGTATGCCTCTCCACTAAGGCCGTTCACCTGGAACTTGTAAGTGCCCTCAGCACTGAGGCCTTTGTTGCCACACTAAGCCGCTTTGTGTCTCGCCGTGGGGTCCCTGACCTGATCCGATCCGACTGCGGGACCAATTACAAGGGCACGGATAGGTATCTGAAAGAAGTTGTCGACTTCCTCGCGAACAATAAGACTTATTTAGGTACTGAGATGTCAAAGCGGGGCATCCAGTGGAAGTTCGACCCTCCTGCCTGCCCGCACTGGGGCGGCATTTTCGAGGCGGTAGTTAAAGTTGCAAAAACGCATCTCCGTCGCGTTATTGGCGAAACTATTCTGACTTTTGAGGAGCTGGCCACCGTGTTCTGCAAAATTGAGGCGGTCCTCAACTCTCGGCCCCTTGGCCCCCTCTCGTCCGATCCAAATGATTTGGAGGTCCTAACCCCTGGCCACTTCCTGATTGGCCAGCCACTTAACGCCCTGCCCGAATACCCCTTTAAGGACGTAAAGTCCTCGCGTCTGAGTAGATTTGATCTGCTGCAACAGATGACTCAGAATTTTTGGCACCGATGGTCTCTAGAGTACCTACATCTTTTGCAGCAGCGCGTTAAGTGGTCTGACAAGACGGACCCCCCTCAGGTTGGAGATCTCGTGTTGGTCAAAGAACCCAACGCACTGCCTCTGTACTGGCGCCGTGGGCGCATTATTAAGTTATCATATGGGTCGGACGGCGTGCCCAGAGTTGCCGAGGTCTTGGTCGGAGATTCGGTTTTGCAACGTGCCGTCGCGACTCTGTCTCGTCTACCCATTTGCTCGCGGACATAATTCCCTTCTGTCCGGGACGGGGGATTGTTCACGCCAATCGCGTCCCTAGGGCGATGGCGTTAGCGTTCCTTTTCGCCGTCCGCGGGTGCCTGGCGCTTGTTGCATTTTGTCTCGATGCGCCGGCGCGCCGTTCGCTTGTTGTCGTGATTGCTCGGCCGCGGCCGGCTAGCGTTCAGCGTTTGACCTTTTTACGAGTTAGTTACCCTTGAACGACCGGCGACGCGACCTATTTGTGCGCCACGTGCTAATTACCTTGTGTATAACGCCCCTCTGCTAGATTGACCTGGATAGTAGATAGACCTTCCTGGTTTGCGTGTAAAACGCGGTCTGAGGCGAACTCGACGCGAGTTAATCTGTGATTGTCCTAACTGTGAAGTGATTCCTTTATTTTGTTAATCTGAGACGCATTACTGTAAAGTTGGCCGCCATTGTGCACGTCGAGCGGACAAAACGTGATTTATCTACCGTCATAGTTGTGATCTGATTATTCGGGTACTACTGCTAAGAGAGATCGTGTTCGTGAAACAATACAGTGACGAATTGGCTTCCGAGTGCATGTGCCGTTGGTCGCTCGCCGCGGCGCCGCCTACTTAAGGCCGCGCGCTCACTAACGCGTGCGGGTCACCGGTGGGACAAGAGGCCCCCGCCACTCAGGGGCCCCAGGTCACATTTAACACACCAACGTCACAATACACACACATACCTACACACCTCCCCTGACGGTTCCTGAGCCGGAACGCCTTCCCGGACCCCCCGACAAAAGGTACGTCCTAGAATAGGCATAATACTATCTTGCGCAGCTAACTTACGTTCATAGGTATTTAGTACCCGACCCTAGGCAGTCCGCCGAGAGGTCGCTCATGGGCCCCGATCTCTGCGGCTCTGAGGGACTGGCTAGGGCCGTAACATTAACTCTTTCAGCTATGTTAGTTATTAGTTATTTAACAAGATAATATAAGACAATAAAAACATGTAGGTACATAACTAACAATGAAAGAGTTAAACTTGTGCCAAAAATATTCCCCTTTAATTTTTAGTACAGGGCGGGGGGGGGGGGCTATATACGTACACGATGATAGTTATAGATATATACACGAGAAAGTTAGTTAGTGCGCAAATCGCTTGGAGCGCTGATTTCCATATATCGTTTAGTTCGTGGGAGTGATAACTCTATACTATAGTCCTTCTCTATGCAGATAATATAAATAAAGTTGCCATTCCTTACACTGATGTAGTCAAAAAGTTAAGGGATGCCAGTTACAACGATTGGAAAAAATTCTGGAAGTCTTGCATTAGCATTGAAAAGAAGGGACTGTGGTATGCAGGCATACAAGATGATATCGTTACTAAACCTTGGTTTTCGAAACCAAAAGTGTTCAAAGACAGAAGATTTTACACCACTATTTTCCGCTTACGCTTTGGTCATTGTCGAATTAACACGCATCTATTTAGAATGAATATGCAAGAATCTGAAATATGTAATTTCTGTCAAACCGAACCGCAAACATTGGAACACATATTCTTCCCTTGTTCGTCCTTCGGCATTCAGCGCCTAGTGCTGATGGATGAATTACTGAAAACTTACAAAAAAATGGAAAATGTACCGCGCTCGATGAAACATTTATTGAAGAACCCTGAAAATTATAAATGTCTGTATAATTATGTGATAAATACTATAAATGAGATTTAAAATTGGATGTGACTACATAGTTAGTGAACTAGCTAAAGTTTGAAGACGTGGACTTGACTCTAAGGGATATATATGAAAGAAAACTTTTAAGCTATAAAAATATAGATATATTTAATTCAGATGAATCATAACAATGATTAAAATAAAGAAAAACATTTAAAAAATGTTACGATAGAATAGGCTATGCCTTTAATTTACAACACAGGAAATATTAATTACGACTTACCAGGCTGTATGGTCACCGATCTTGGCCTGTCCCGAAAGGGACGAACCGAAAAAGAAGAAGAAGAATGACAACTGACAAGTGTCAGAAAAGTTTTTCGAGAATTCATTGCAACGAAGTTTTACGGTTTTGGAGTTTTAATTTGTGTATTTTAAAGATTTACGACTTGTGCATTGCTTTCGGACTGTGACGATTCCTACTACGTATATTATTTTGGCTTGTTTTTGGACTACTGTTTCTTGTTTACACGATAACTTGGCATGCCCCCTGGACTCCGTTGCGATTTGATTTTGAGTTTGTTTATTGGTTTAGAAGCATTAGGTTTACATATTGTATCCGTAAAATGTCTCAAAAAGTATGTTGTGTGCCTGGCTGTCCAACTGTTGCTGGCGATGGTAAGTAAATTCGTACTATTTTAAATCAGAAAGTGTAGGTACCTATTGTTTGCTGCCTCAAATACAAATAAGTCTGTTGTGGTAACTGTTCGAATTTAACCGACTTACTGCTTGGGGTTGATGTGCTCAGATTTCGTTTTGAACCACATTCTACCTAGGACTCAATAGAACCTAAGGGCACAATGGCACATGAATATTTGTGTACTAACCTAACCTAGCTTCTTCCCACCCTTACATTCAAACAGTTCTTGTTTGTATTCACCACATTTACTTAGTAAAAACTCTTGCAGACTATCTTTGGTAACAATTTTTCACATTTGTATTAAGTAATCAACTTTAATTACCACTTTTTATAATAATGTAACTTTTTATAGTAATTATGCAGAGACAACAAATATAGCAAATCAAATCAAATGGTTTGTGCCGAAAGATGATGTAATGTTTAGAATATATACTCAGATATGATTACCATAGATCAGAAAGAGAGGTCCACTAATAAAAATGGCGACCATGCAACTGCTCACATATAGTTTGAAATCACGAGTTTTGCGTGCGATCTATACAAGATTCATTTGTATGCATGCTAGCAATGTATATTATGGAAAAAACTAATTACTTAGGCCATTACAAAGTATACACGAGTATTTGCATACTACTCTTGTATACATTGTAATCATAAATTTAAAAATTGCATTACAATGTATACATGAGCAGATTCCTATGGTTGCATTCTGGCTATGTATAGAATGTAAATTCGCATTTGAACAGTGATCTACTATGTTTTTTAGCACTTTTTTCAATGGAAATGAGCTATCTGTTTTGAGTTGTAGAGTGACTATAAAATATAGACATGCTTAATGTTTAATATCTTGACTTCATTATGTATTTCCAGGTATCTCACTGCACCGTTTCCCAAACCCAAGTCGAAACATTGATTTGTTCAAAGTTTGGCTAAAGAAGATTGGGGGTCAGGTAGCTGAAATGGATCATGATTATGTTTACAGTAACAGAAGGGTCTGTCGTAGACATTTTGAAGATGTTTATTTGTACCCAACAAAGTTGTGTTCCCTAGCCATCCCATCACTCTGTTTAGCAGGTTGGTTAAACATTTTTTAAAGTATCTTTGTAACTATCTAGCAATTTTCCACTTGTTTATTGCTATGTTTAGATATTATGTAACTTGTCAGAAAATGTCAAACAGCTGTGGTTTCAAGTTAATTACTTAAAGGAATTTTCGTATGTAGAAACTAGCGGACCCAGCAGGCATTGTCCTGCCCGGTGACATACTGACATCAGTGCCACCTATCGAGACCTGGTAGGTTTTTTTTTTTTTTTTAAACTCCTATTTTTGGAGTGTCTTCGTTCCCTCAAGTGGTTGGAGTTCTTGTTTACGTTTTAATTTAAGTAAATTAGTTTTGTTTTTCAATATTGATACTTGTCGGCTCGTTGATATTGTAGTGTGAATAATCCAGCATTGCGCCATTACGTCATTATAGGAGAGAGGGCGCAAGCGGGTTGACACATTCCGATCTGGGCTCTCGCGGAAGACGGTTCGTGCGTGCGGTGTACTGTGATATAGGTTGTGTTATACAAAATAGGTCGTATCGTGCGATGTGTGTCATGTAGCTTAGATTAGATTAGATTGGCTGGCGATGGCTCGGTTGTGAAGGGGAGGTGGAAGACCGACTAGGTAGGTAGGGCAAAGTCAGTTAGTGTGTCAGTTAATGAGAAGGCTTTTCAATTAGGCATGTACCCATGTGACGCCCACAGCAAAGTAATTCGATCTACCCTGATAATGAATAATGATAATACTAGAATAGCCTTCTGATGTCGTCCGCTGGTCCATTAGTATGTCGCCAGTGATGACCAGCATCACTGGCGACATACTGAAAAATTTTTATTATGCTTCATTGTTTTTATAATTACTGTTATTGTTATCATATTAATTGTGCTACAATTTTTACCCATGTAAGTTAATATATTCTTTAAACAATATATATAACGCATAGTAAAATCTTATAGAATATAATAGAATAGAAAATTGGTATTAAAACAAGTAAACTTAAAAATAGAAAAAATACCTCCGAATAGACGCTGTGACGTCATAATCGAGTGAGAAGTTTTGCGTTAAAATACATGAATTTAAATAATTATTTTCTCCTTCATTTATTGATGGACTAGATTCTGCCCACGGCTTCGCCCGCGTGAATTTCGGTTTTTCACAAATCCCAAGGGAATCGTGGATTTCCAGCTCCCGTTCCCGCTCCCTTTTCCAAACTTTATACCTACTTTCAAGGAAGTTTGCTATAGTAATCTACCTATAGCTGTAGATATATATTTCGTTTTTATCAAAATCCCGTGGGAACTGTGGATTTTTCCAGGATAAAAAGTGCATACGCATACAGATGCATGCAACTATTGTAATAATGTGCTATGTGAGCGTGATTTACCTAAGAATAGTCAACGCCATCTATCGCGTTTTTGGAAGTCTATATCTATTTTAGTCCCACAGGAATACTTTTCGGGGATAAAAAGTACCCTATGTTTTAAGTCAGGGCATAAGCTATCTCCATTCAAAATTTCAACCAAATCGGTTCAGTAGTTGCGACGTGATTGAGTAACAAACATCCAAACATCTAAACATCCAAACATCCACACTTTCAAATTTATAATATTATAGTAGGATTAGTAAGATTGGTATTGTGATTATGTGTGATAGCTTCTGCCCGCAGCTTCGCTCGCGTGAATTTCGGTTTTGAACAAATCCCGAGGGAATCCTTGATTCCCGGTTCCCGTTCCCGCTCCCTTTTCCAACCTTTATACTTTCTATCAAGGAAGTTATAATAATCTACCTATAGCTGTAGATATAAAATTCGGGTTTTTCAAAATCCCATGGGAACTGTGCATTTTTTCCAGGATAAAAGTAGCCTATGTGTTGCCAATGCATGCAATACAGCAAACTATTGCAGTAATGTGTTATATGAACGTGATTTACCTAAGAACAGTCAGCGCCCTCTATGGCGTTTTTGGAAGATTATATCTATTTTAGTCCCACAGGAATACTTTTCCGGGATAAAAAGTATCCTATGTTTTAAGTCAGGGCATAAGCTATCTCCATTTGAAATTTCAGCCAAATCGGTTCAGTAGTTGCGGCGTGATTGAGTAACAAACATCCAAACATCCACACTTTCAAATTTATAATATTATAGTAGGATTAGTAAGATTGGTATTGTGATTATGTGTGATAGCTTCTGCCCGCAGCTTCGCTCGCGTGAATTTCGGTTTTGAACAAATCCCGAGGGAATCGTTGATTCCCGGTTCCCGTTCCCGCTCCCTTTTCCAACCTTTATACTTTCTATCAAGGAAGTTCGCTATAATAATCTACCTATAGCTGTAGATATAAACTTCGGGTTTTTCAAAATCCCATGGGAACTGTGCATTTTTTCCGGGATAAAAAGTAGCCTATGTGTTGCCAATGCATGCAATACAGCAAACTATTGCAATAATGTGTTATATGAACGTGATTTACCTAAGAACAGTCAGCGCCCTCTATGGCGTTTTTGGAAGATTATATCTATTTTAGTCCCACAGGAATACTTTTCCGGGATAAAAAGTATCCTATGTTTTAAGTCAGGGCATAAGCTATCTCCATTTGAAATTTCAGCCAAATCGGTTCAGTAGTTGCGGCGTGATTGAGTAACAAACATCCAAACATACAAACATCTAAACATCCAAACATCCACACTTTCACATTTATAATATTAGTAGGATTTCAAAAAAAATTTCACTGATTTATTACTTTTAATCTATATTTTAATACCATTGTGTTCAAAATGATATTTTCAACTTCAGGAAACTTCCTCATTGAATCTACCACTGGTTCGGAATGCCGTTCCAATTATAATTTAAAACTTTTCGTCCAGTGCTTTGCGATATTTGAAACATATTATGTTTCTTATTTCAGTGGTAAGTGGACTGAAGAAGAGATCGACATGCTTCGGTCGTGCGTACACCGGTTCGCTGTTGATCTGAACAAACTCAGCCACCATATAAAAACCAGGACAGTGTGAGTATTCTGTACGTATTTTTATTTTTGACGTGATAACATCGTATAAATTGATGAACGCCGGCTACACGCACAAAAAAGCATGACTCATTGTCACGTTCCGCATACAAGCGAGAGCGCGGAACTAGCGATACAGAAGGCACGATCGGCCTAAGCGTTCGGCTTGTGACGCATCTATCAATCTTTGTTTTCTAATTTCTTATGACGTTATCGCGTAAAATGAGGAAGTTTCCTGATGTTGAAAATATCATATTTAACACAATGGAATTAAAATATAGATCAAAACTAATAAATCAGTGAAAAAATTTTTGAAATCCATCAATAAATGACGGAGAAACTAATTATTTAAATTTACGCAAAATGCTTGCCGTCTCTCACTCGAGTGACGTCATCACGTCCAGCCTAAAGTATTTTTTCCATGTAGGTAAATTTACTTCTTTTTCCTAATTTTTCTGAGATTTCTGAACCGATTTACGTGTTTTTTTTCTTTTAATCGATAGCTGAGAATGTTTGCAAAATGGTCCCATACATTTTTTCGCTTCAATTTCTCAATCATTTTCATTTTCGTTTCATTTGTCGACCGGGAGCGGTTCGGTCAGTTTAGTTCCCAGTTCCTTAGTGAACTAGGTCGCTCTTTTAGTGCACCAACTCGCGTTTTTAACCCGCCGACGCAAAAAACGACGGGGTGTTATAAGTTTGACGTGTGTGCGTGCGTGCGTGTGTGTATGTGTGTGTGTCTGTTCCCGATTACGATACCGGTCAACCGATTTGAATGCGATTTTTTTGTTTGAAAGGTGAATTAGCCGCGAGTGTTCTTAGCTATGTTTGATGAAAATCGGTCCAAGATGGCCGCTGCCACAAAATGGCGGATTACATATTTTTTCACAACTCTCAATGTGGGTATAAAATTAAAGCACTTGACTAGTAGAATAGCACTATGCATATAAGATGGCCGCCACCACAAAATGGCGAATGTCGGGGGTTTTTTTAAATTTTCAATTTATACTTGTCAAATCATCTATACAAACCATAGACCATAGACTATTTTCAACTCATAACAATCCTAGAGACGTTTCACTTCACTAAAACTTCCGCCTGTATACGTTCCAGTTCCCAAATCCGAACCACGCTAAAGAAGAAGGCGTTCGAGGACGCGGGTTTGCCCGTGCGCAAGGTAAGCAGCACTGTGACCAGCGCGCCGCACCAGCCCGCCCAGGTACTGCCCTCGCTGAGCACCAGGGCCCTAACACTCCATACAAATATTTTTTCTTAGAAAAGTTCGAGTCTCGAGAGAGTTCATCCACATTGCGTTAGATGGCGCTATTTCGGTAATTTTTCGACATTCCGCAGAATAGTATCTGTGCCGTAAGGCCCGGTACACACGGTAGCTAGTTTAGTCTATGGCGATTCGCTGGCGACCAAATAGCGGTGCTCGCGATGTCGCTGGCAAAATATCTACTGTGTGGACACAACAGACATAAATGACCAGCGAGTCGCTGTCGATCAGTTGCTGCGTGTTTACCCACTGTTACAGAATGTAATATTTTTTGCTCAGTACATAATATTATCTTTTATTTCATGGTTAGTCCAGTAACTTTAATAATCCGACCTTGCATCAGATCGTGTAGTTCAGATTTTTTGCAAACTTGTTTATGATGTTGACACTATGAATATTCCGAGTTTTTGACCAAGAGCGACGAACGCAACTTTGTCAAAAATCGAAAAACCGCGAAAATTTCGGATTTTTTTCAGATTTTGGCGGTTAAAACCGAAAGAGACTAGTTCTTGATACTACTTTTCAAAGCGTTTTCAAAGTAGAATAAAATTGCTACAATTTAAAACCAGAACCAGCTCTGTAGGTACATTACTTACTGAAATGCTCGTGACTTATTCGCGTGAATTTTTAATTACATACAAACTTCCATCTCCCATTGTACCAACTTAGGAGTAGTTTTTCCAAAATTCCTTTAATACATAATTTTTTATTTTTAACCGAAAATACCAATTTTCATGAATATAACTTGATAAATGACATGAAAACGTGACGGGGTCTCATTTAAACTTTCATCCCCTATTTAACCCACTTGTAAATAGAATTTTCAAAAATGCTGAAATTCATATTTTTTATCTAAAGCCTAAACATCAATTTTCATGGATATAACTTGCAAAATGACAAACTTTCATCCTGTATTTAACCCCCCTGTAGTATTTCCAATAATCCTTTCCTAGTGTGCGCCTATTCCATAAAAGGAAGCTTCTGTGAAAATTTTCTTCTTGATCTAGATGTTCTTAGTCTGTGGTCGCAACTATCAAGTCCATCCACTATGGTCATTAGTCTGTGGTTTCGTCACCTTTTGTTATCCGCGAATGTGCTCCGTTTGTGTTTTTGTGATTTTGTACGACTTTGCTTGATCCCTGGACTCCGAAGACTTCGTCATTCTGATTGGACTTACGCGTAAACCCCTGAGCACTGTTTTACCTAACGATTTGGACTCATAGTGACCGATTAGATTTAGATAATGGTGATTCAATAATGTGACGTACTGTAGTGAATTTATATAATAAAAGGAAACATAAAAGCCATCCAATCGCTAAACTGGTGTTTTATTTGCCTAAATAACTTACATTTAATAATAAAAATTAAAAATAAGTACCCAGGAGCGCGATTTTCTTGGCTTTAATTGTCGTATACCGTTAGATGGCGCTTTACGACAAGGTCACTGTTATCTCTAAACCATAAGGTACTCTATGCTGAGCACCATCCAAGGAGTGTTAGGAAATAATGCCGAGGTTCAAACCTTCACTAACTAAATATGCAAACCTATCACTGATTTGTTTTTTTTTTTTGTGCTCGTTGTTTTTTTGTATATTATTCAGTTAGTGAAGTTTGAATTTATTTTAAGTTGAGCTTTTTACCCCGCACTCGGCATGCGCTTTTAGCAATTTACCAGATAATATGTCCAAAGACTTGGGCTGCATGATGCATCGATTCGCATTTAGGTGGGTAGTTTTAGAAACACTTATACAACCCACGGCACGTAAGTCGAGCGGTGAACTTCAATGTGCAGAAGTCGAAAATGAGGTATCTCGGGGTGTGAGGGGGTCGCGGGGAGGGCGTGGGGATCGTTCGTAAGCACTGATTAGCTCTCGCGGATCCCTCGTAAGCGCTGATTGGCTCTCCAAACGTATTGTGTCCCGCTCACTCGTACGACGCTGTGCGCACTTGAAGTTCACCGCTCGACTTACGTGCCGGGGGCTATATGAGTTAGCGACCGATTCGCCGCTCAGAGGTCAGCCAGCGGACAGTCAGCCGCTCACTGTTCGCCTAATGGAGACGCGGGCCTTGTGTACGCAACCCGTTAACGAATCAACGATTTAATAAACCGCCGGTTGCGCCGTGAGAATTATCTTAACGCATAGTAAAATCTTATAGAATATAATAGAATAGAAAATTGGTATTAAAACAAGTAAACTTAAAAATAGAAAAAATACCTCCGAATAGACGCTGTGACGTCATAATCGAGTGAGAAGTTTTGCGTTAAAATACATGAATTTAAATAATTATTTTCTCCTTCATTTATTGATGGATTTCAAAAAAAATTTCACTGATTTATTACTTTTAATCTATATTTTAATACCATTGTGTTCAAAATGATATTTTCAACTTCCGGAAACTTCCTCATTGAATCTACCACTGGTTCGGAATGCCGTTCCAATTATAATTTAAAACTTTTCGTCCAGTGCTTTGCGATATTTGAAACATATTATGTTTCTTATTTCAGTGGTAAGTGGACTGAAGAAGAGATCGACATGCTTCGGTCGTGCGTACACCGGTTCGCTGTTGATCTGAACAAACTCAGCCACCATATAAAAACCAGGACAGTGTGAGTATTCTGTACGTATTTTTATTTTTGACGTGATAACGTCGTATAAATTGATGAACGCCGGCTACACGCACAAAAAAGCATGACTCATTGTCACGTTCCGCATACAAGCGAGAGCGCGGAACTAGCGATAGAGAAGGCACGATCGGCCTAAGCGTTCGGCTTGTGACGCATCTATCAATCTTTGTTTTCTAATTTCTTATGACGTTATCGCGTAAAATGAGGAAGTTTCCTGATGTTGAAAATATCATATTTAACACAATGGAATTAAAATATAGATCAAAACTAATAAATCAGTGAAAAAATTTTTGAAATCCATCAATAAATGACGGAGAAATTAATTATTTAAGTTTACGCAAAATGCTTGCCGTCTCTCACTCGAGTGACGTCATCACGTCCAGCCTAAAGTATTTTTTCCATGTAGGTAAATTTACTTCTTTTTCCTAATTTTTCTGAGATTTCTGAACCGATTTACGTGTTTTTTTTCTTTTAATCGATAGCTGAGAATGTTTGCAAAATGGTCCCATAAATTTTTTCGCTTCAATTTCTCAATCATTTTCATTTTCGTTTCATTTGTCGACCGGGAGCGGGGCGGTCAGTTTAGTTCCCAGTTCCTTAGTGAACTAGGTCGCTCTTTTAGTGCACCAACTCGCGTTTTTAACCCGCCGACGCAAAAAACGACGGGGTGTTATAAGTTTGACGTGTGTGCGTGCGTGCGTGCGTGCGTGTGTGTATATGTGTGTGTCTGTTTCCGATTACGATACCGGTCAACCGATTTGAATGCGATTTTTTTGTTTGAAAGGTGAATTAGCCGCGAGTGTTCTTAGCTATGTTTGATGAAAATCGGTCCAAGATGGCCGCTGCCACAAAATGGCGGATTACATATTTTTCACAACTCTCAATGTGGGTATAAAATTAAAGCACTTGACTAGTAGAATAGCACTATGCATATAAGATGGCCGCCACCACAAAATGGCGAATGTCGGGGGTTTTTTTAAATTTAAAATTTTTACTTGTCAAATCATCTATACAAACCATAGACCATAGACTATTTTCAACTCATAACAATCCTAGAGACGTTTCACTTCACTAAAACTTCCGCCTGTATACGTTCCAGTTCCCAAATCCGAACCACGCTAAAGAAGAAGGCGTTCGAGGACGCGGGTTTGCCCGTGCGCAAGGTAAGCAGCACTGTGACCAGCGCGCCGCACCAGCCCGCCCAGGTACTGCCCTCGCTGAGCACCATCCAAGGAGTGTTAGGAAATAATGCCGAGGTTCAAACCTTCACTAACTAAATATGCAAACCTATCACTGATTTGTTTTTTTTTTGTGCTCGTTGTTTTTTTTTTGTATATTATTCAGTTAGTGAAGTTTGAATTTATTTTAAGTTGAGCTTTTTACCCCGCACCCGGCATGCGCTTTTAGCAATTTACCAGATAATATGTCCAAAGACTTGGGCTGCATGATGCATCGATTCGCATTTAGGTGGGTAGTTTTAGAAACACTTATACAACCCACGGCACGTAAGTCGAGCGGTGAACTTCAATGTGCAGAAGTTGAAAATGAGGTATCTCGGGGTGTGAGGGGGTCGCGGGGAGGGCGTGGGGATCGTTCGTAAGCACTGATTAGCTCTCGCGGATCCCTCGTAAGCGCTGATTGGCTCTCCAAACGTATTGTGTCCCGCTCACTCGTACGACGCTGTGCGCACTTGAAGTTCACCGCTCGACTTACGTGCCGGGGGCTATATGAGTTAGCGACCGATTCGCCGCTCAGAGGTCAGCCAGCGGACAGTCAGCCGCTCACTGTTCGCCTAATGGAGACGCGGGCCTTGTGTACGCAACCCGTTAACGAATCAACGATTTAATAAACCGCTGGTTGCGCCGTGAGAATTATCTTAACGCATAGTAAAATCTTATAGAATATAATAGAATAGAAAATTGGTATTAAAACAAGTAAACTTAAAAATAGAAAAAATACCTCCGAATAGACGCTGTGACGTCATAATCGAGTGAGAAGTTTTGCGTTAAAATACATGAATTTAAATAATTATTTTCTCCTTCATTTATTGATGGATTTCAAAAAAAATTTCACTGATTTATTAGTTTTAATCTATATTTTAATACCATTGTGTTCAAAATGATATTTTCAACTTCAGGAAACTTCCTCATTGAATCTACCACTGGTTCGGAATGCCGTTCCAATTATAATTTAAAACTTTTCGTCCAGTGCTTTGCGATATTTGAAACATATTATGTTTCTTATTTCAGTGGTAAGTGGACTGAAGAAGAGATCGACATGCTTCGGTCGTGCGTACACCGGTTCGCTGTTGATCTGAACAAACTCAGCCACCATATAAAAACCAGGACAGTGTGAGTATTCTGTACGTATTTTTATTTTTGACGTGATAACGTCGTATAAATTGATGAACGCCGGCTACACGCACAAAAAAGCATGACTCATTGTCACGTTCCGCATACAAGCGAGAGCGCGGAACTAGCGATAGAGAAGGCACGATCGGCCTAAGCGTTCGGCTTGTGACGCATCTATCAATCTTTGTTTTCTAATTTCTTATGACGTTATCGCGTAAAATGAGGAAGTTTCCTGATGTTGAAAATATCATATTTAACACAATGGAATTAAAATATAGATCAAAACTAATAAATCAGTGAAAAAATTTTTGAAATCCATCAATAAATGACGGAGAAACTAATTATTTAAGTTTACGCAAAATGCTTGCCGTCTCTCACTCGAGTGACGTCATCACGTCCAGCCTAAAGTATTTTTTCCATGTAGGTAAATTTACTTCTTTTTCCTAATTTTTCTGAGATTTCTGAACCGATTTACGTGTTTTTTTTCTTTTAATCGATAGCTGAGAATGTTTGCAAAATGGTCCCATAAATTTTTTCGCTTCAATTTCTCAATCATTTTCATTTTCGTTTCATTTGTCGACCGGGAGCGGGGCGGTCAGTTTAGTTCCCAGTTCCTTAGTGAACTAGGTCGCTCTTTTAGTGCACCAACTCGCGTTTTTAACCCACCGACGCAGCGTATTTACATAATATACATAGCCAGAATGCACCCATAGGATTCTGGCTATGTATATATTGTAGTGCGATTTTTCAATTTGTGATTACAATGTATACAAGGGTAGTATGCAAATACGCGTGTATACTTTGTAATAGCCTAAGTGACTACTTTGTATACATTGCTAGTATGCATACAAACTAATCTTGTTGTATGATATTTGTATTTCGTTGAATTATTATAAAACTCTTTACAACTCTAATAGATGCTTTTTATTAATTATTACAATTTTACAATATAGATGGCTGTTGCGTGTGCAATTCGAGAAAGAGAAAGAAGAAAATCCAATAGAACCTAAGTGCCCGGCCTGCGGCCGGCCTAGCTTTTGAAAAATAGGAATAATTTTGAAAAAAAAATATGATTTCCGCGCTCTGAAATTTTAACTAGAGTTTCAGGACTGTGACCAAAATGGCGATTTTCTTAAATTAAATTTTGTAAAACTTTGTTAAACATAATTCCCAAAGTTAGCCGCCTATTGGGTGCAACATTGGTTTTGTGGTTTTATATTATAAATCAGAGCGCGGAAATCATATATTTTTTTTTTAATTATTTTTTGTTTTCAAAAGCTAGGTTAGGTTAGGTTAGAACATAAATATTCATGTGCCCGGCCGCAGGCCGGGCACTTAGGTTCTATCGGGTCCTAGGTAGAATGTGGTCCAAAACGAAATCTGAGCACCCCAACTCCAAGCAATAAGTCGGTTAAGTTCGAACAGTTACCTAAGTAATTTTGAAACAAGTATAAATAAAAAATTTAAAAAAACCCCGATATTCGCCATTTTGTGGTGGCGGCCATCTCGGATTTACATAGTGCTATTCTATTAGTCAATCCCTTTCATTTGATACCCATATTGAGGGAGTTGTGATAAAATAATATGTAATCCGCTATTTTGTAGCGGCGGCCATCTTGGATCGATTTTCATCAAACACTCTCGACTAATAATTCATCTTTCAAACAAAAAAAAACCGCATTCAAATCGGTTCACCCATTTGAGCGCTACAGGGGAACACACACACACACACACACACACACACACACACACACACACACACACACACACACACACACACACACACACACACACACACACACACACACACACACACACACACACACACACACACACACACACACACACACACACACACACACACACACACACACACACACACACACACACACACACACACACACACACACACACACACACACACACACACACACACACACACACACACACACACACACACACACACACACACACACACACACACACACACACACACACACACACACACACACACACACACACACACACACACACACACACACACACACACACACACACACACACACACACACACACACACACACACACACACACACACACACACACACACACACACACACACACACACACACACACACACACACACACACACACACACACACACACACACACACACACACACACACACACACACACACACACACACACACACACACACACACACACACACACACACACACACACACACACACACACACACACACACACACACACACACACACACACACACACACACACACACACACACACACACACACACACACACACACACACACACACACACACACACACACACACACACACACACACACACACACACACACACACACACACACACACACACACACACACACACACACACACACACACACACACACACACACACACACACACACACACACACACACACACACACACACACACACACACACACACACACACACACACACACACACACACACACACACACACACACACACACACACACAGATTAAACTTTAACACTCCGTCGTTTTTGTATCGGGGTTTAATAAAATTTCTATGGTGGTGTTTTGGCCTTGTATAAATTGGAACGATGAACGCGCGCATCCACGTTACAAAATATATACTAGTAGTACGCAAAATTCGTGTATACTTTGTAGTAAAAAATTGAAAAATTGCATTACAATATATACATAGCCAGAATCCTATGGGTGCATTCTGGCTATGTATATTCTGTAAATACGCGCCGACGCAAAAAACGACGGGGTGTTATACGTTTGACGTGTGTGCGTGCGTGCGTGCGTGCGTGCGTGTGTGTATGTGTGTGTGTCTGTTCCCGATTACGATACCGGTCAACCGATTTGAATGCGATTTTTTTGTTTAAAAGGTGAATTAGCCGCGAGTGTTCTTAGCTATGTTTGATGAAAATCAGTCCAAGATGGCCGCTGCCACAAAATGGCGGATTACATATTTTTTCACAACTCTCAATGTGGGTATAAAATTAAAGCACTTGACTAGTAGAATAGCACTATGCATATAAGATGGCCGCCACCACAAAATGGCGAATGTCGGGGGTTTTTTTAAATTTTCAATTTATACTTGTCAAATCATCTATACAAACCATAGACCATAGACTATTTTCAACTCATAACAATCCTAGAGACGTTTCACTTCACTAAAACTTCCGCCTGTATACGTTTCAGTTCCCAAATCCGAACCACGCTAAAGAAGAAGGCGTTCGAGGACGCGGGTTTGCCCGTGCGCAAGGTAAGCAGCACTGTGACCAGCGCGCCGCACCAGCCCGCCCAGGTACTGCCCTCGCTGAGCACCATCCAAGGAGTGTTAGGAAATAATGCCGAGGTTCAAACCTTCACTAACTAAATATGCAAACCTATCACTGATTTGTTTTTTTTTTTGTGCTCGTTGTTTTTTTTTTTTGTATATTATTCAGTTAGTGAAGTTTGAATTTATTTTAAGTTGAGCTTTTTACCCCGCACTCGGCATGCGCTTTTAGCAATTTACCAGATAATATGTCCAAAGACTTGGGCTGCATGATGCATCGATTCGCATTTAGGTGGGTAGTTTTAGAAACACTTATACAACCCACGGCACGTAAGTCGAGCGGTGAACTTCAATGTGCAGAAGTCGAAAATGAGTGTGGATCTCGGGGTGTGAGGGGGTCGCGGGGAGGGCGTGGGGATCGTTCGTAAGCACTGATTAGCTCTCGCGGATCCCTCGTAAGCGCTGATTGGCTCTCCAAACGTATTGTGTCCCGCTCACTCGTACGACGCTGTGCGCACTTGAAGTTCACCGCTCGACTTACGTGCCGGGGGCTATATGAGTTAGCGACCGATTCGCCGCTCAGAGGTCAGCCAGCGGACAGTCAGCCGCTCACTGTTCGCCTAATGGAGACGCGGGCCTTGTGTACGCAACCCGTTAACGAATCAACGATTTAATAAACCGCCGGTTGCGCCGTGAGAATTATCTTAACGCATAGTAAAATCTTATAGAATATAATAGAATAGAAAATTGGTATATTGGTATTAAAACAAGTAAACTTAAAAATAGAAAAAATACCTCCGAATAGACGCTGTGACGTCATAATCGAGTGAGAAGTTTTGCGTTAAAATACATGAATTTAAATAATTATTTTCTCCTTCATTTATTGATGGATTTCAAAAAAAATTTCACTGATTTATTAGTTTTAATCTATATTTTAATACCATTGTGTTCAAAATGATATTTTCAACTTCAGGAAACTTCCTCATTGAATCTACCACTGGTTCGGAATGCCGTTCCAATTATAATTTAAAATTAAAACTTTTCGTCCAGTGCTTTGCGATATTTGAAACATATTATGTTTCTTATTTCAGTGGTAAGTGGACTGAAGAAGAGATCGACATGCTTCGGTCGTGCGTACACCGGTTCGCTGTTGATCTGAACAAACTCAGCCACCATATAAAAACCAGGACAGTGTGAGTATTCTGTACGTATTTTTATTTTTGACGTGATAACGTCGTATAAATTGATGAACGCCGGCTACACGCACAAAAAAGCATGACTCATTGTCACGTTCCGCATACAAGCGAGAGCGCGGAACTAGCGATAGAGAAGGCACGATCGGCCTAAGCGTTCGGCTTGTGACGCATCTATCAATCTTTGTTTTCTAATTTCTTATGACGTTATCGCGTAAAATGAGGAAGTTTCCTGATGTTGAAAATATCATATTTAACACAATGGAATTAAAATATAGATCAAAACTAATAAATCAGTGAAAAAATTTTTGAAATCCATCAATAAATGACGGAGAAACTAATTATTTAAGTTTACGCAAAATGCTTGCCGTCTCTCACTCGAGTGACGTCATCACGTCCAGCCTAAAGTATTTTTTCCATGTAGGTAAATTTACTTCTTTTTCCTAATTTCTGAGATTTCTGAACCGATTTACGTGTTTTTTTTCTTTTAATCGATAGCTGAGAATGTTTGCAAAATGGTCCCATAAATTTTTTCGCTTCAATTTCTCAATCATTTTCATTTTCGTTTCATTTGTCGACCGGGAGCGGGGCGGTCAGTTTAGTTCCCAGTTCCTTAGTGAACTAGGTCGCTCTTTTAGTGCACCAACTCGCGTTTTTAACCCGCCGACGCAGCGTATTTACATAATATACATAGCCAGAATGCACCCATAGGATTCTGGCTATGTATATATTGTAGTGCGATTTTTCAATTTGTGATTACAATGTATACGTATACAAGGGTAGTATGCAAATACGCGTGTATACTTTGTAATAGCCTAAGTGACTACTTTGTATACATTGCTAGTATGCATACAAACTAATCTTGTTGTATGATATTTGTATTTTGTTGAATTATTATAAAACTCTTTACAACTCTAATAGATGCTTTTTATTAATTATTACAATTTTACAATATAGATGGCTGTTGCGTGTGCAATTCGAGAAAGAGAAAGAGAAAGAAGAAAATCCAATAGAACCTAAGTGCCCGGCCTGCGGCCGGCCTAGCTTTTGAAAAATAGGAATAATTTTGAAAAAAAAAATATGATTTCCGCGCTCTGAAATTTTAACTAGAGTTTCAGGACTGTGACCAAAATGGCGATTTTCTTAAATTAAATTTTGTAAAACTTTGTTAAACATAATTCCCAAAGTTAGCCGCCTATTGGGTGCAACATTGGTTTTGTGGTTTTATATTATAAATCAGAGCGCGGAAATCATATATTTTTTTTTAATTATTTTTTGTTTTCAAAAGCTAGGTTAGGTTAGTTTAGAACATAAATATTCATGTGCCCGGCCGCAGGCCGGGCACTTAGGTTCTATCGGGTCCTAGGTAGAATGTGGTCCAAAACGAAATCTGAGCACCCCAACTCCAAGCAATAAGTCGGTTAAGTTCGAACAGTTACCTAAGTAATTTTGAAACAAGTATAAATAAAAAATTTAAAAAAACCCCGATATTCGCCATTTTGTGGTGGCGGCCATCTCGGATTTACATAGTGCTATTCTATTAGTCAATCCCTTTCATTTGATACCCATATTGAGGGAGTTGTGATAAAATAATATGTAATCCGCTATTTTGTAGCGGCGGCCATCTTGGATCGATTTTCATCAAACAACAGTCTCGACTAATAATTCATCTTTCAAACAAAAAAAAACCGCATTCAAATCGGTTCACCCATTTGAGCGCTACAGGGGAACACACACACACACACACACACACACGCACGCACGCACGCACGCACGCACGCACGCACGCACGCACGCACGCACGCACGCACGCACGCACGCACGCACGCACGCACGCACGCACGCACGCACGCACGCACGCACGCACGCACGCACGCACGCACGCACGCACGCACGCACGCACGCACGCACGCACGCACGCACGCACGCACGCACGCACGCACGCACGCACGCACGCACGCACGCACGCACGCACGCACGCACGCACGCACGCACGCACGCACGCACGCACGCACGCACGCACGCACGCACGCACGCACGCACGCACGCACGCACGCACGCACGCACGCACGCACGCACGCACGCACGCACGCACGCACGCACGCACGCACGCACGCACGCACGCACGCACGCACGCACGCACGCACGCACGCACGCACGCACGCACGCACGCACGCACGCACGCACGCACGCACGCACGCACGCACGCACGCACGCACGCACGCACGCACACACACACACACACACACACACACACACACACAGATTAAACTTTAACACTCCGTCGTTTTTGTATCGGGGTTTAATAAAATTTCTATGGTGGTGTTTTGGCCTTGTATAAATTGGAACGATGAACGCGCGCATCCACGTTACAAAATATATACTAGTAAAGTTCGGCCGTTCAGAGAATGCGTTCCTGACACCTATCAGTTAGTCACGACTAGTGATGGGCACAACATAACACTGAGTTCGTTACCGTTCCTCCAAAATGAACCGGCGCATTATTTTAAGATTATTTTCGTTTTAAATTGGCGGAATCATTTAAAATTTATATTTTAGTTATTTAAGTAGAAACCAAAAAAAGGTAATATTCATATAATTAAATTGTTTTATCAAATAAAAACAGATCGAAAACACTTGAAGAACGTGGTCTATGCGCACGAAACGACAACAGACGACTGTTTTAGCGTCACAAAATGGGGGCCCAACGCCATTTGGGGTTACCATTTTCAACCTAAATATAAAAACCGGCCAAGTGCGTGGCGGGCCACGCGCAGTGTAGGGTTCCGTAGTCACAATCCTCGAAAAACAGATATAACTCCTTAACCTGTGAACCCTACTTAGCCGTGATAGTTTTCCTTTAAAATTGATTATATACCCTACTGCTGTGAATTTTTTCAAGTTCCTATATACTGCCATTTGGCTGATAGAGGGGGGGGGGACACTTTACTCTAATAAAAATTTGCACTTTAAAACATCATATTGTACAAACGGATCTAGAAATCGAAAAATGATGTTCCCACACCCACAGTATTTTTAAAAGACCTATTCAACGATACCCCACACTATGGGGTAGACGAGAAAAAAAATATTCATCCCCACTTTACATGTAGGGGAGCTACCCTAAAAAAAATATATTTATCAAAATTTTATTTCACCACTTTGTCGGCGTGATTAATATTTATACTCATGCCAAATTACGGATTTCTAGCACTAATAGTCTCTGAGATTAACCGAGGACGGACAGACGGACAGACGGACGGACATGGCGAAACTATAAGGGTTCCTTGTTTACTACGGAACCCTAAAAATGCTACTTTCTTTCGCGCGTTCGGGTTGGTCATAGTTTTATTTTTATATTTCATAAAAGTTATTTTATAGTCCATTATTTTCAAATTCTTAAAAAGAAAAACAAAGCGTATTATTTTATATAGAATAGAATAGAATAGAAAAGTTTTTTATTCAAATAAACTTTTACAAGTACTTTTGAATCGTCAACTGAATCTATATTATTATAAGTATAACTGTATAAGAACAGATTACGATACTTGGCCTGTTATTTTTAGCACAGCACTATTATACAAATATAAAGCGCTGACATAACCTTGTAATAGCGCAGTATAGATTTAGAAAAATATTGTTTACCAAGTTATTTGACACTCAGTTTGGCACAAAATTATAACATTCATTGATTATTGATATAATAATGTTGTTTTAATGCTCATCAATTGTTAAAACGGTAAACAACCAGCAAAAATATTTTTATCGTAACTGCAACGCCATTACAAAGCTACGTCGTCAGTTCAATCGCGACGTGTCAGGAACGCATTCTCTGAACGGCCGAATAATAGTACGCAAAATTCGTGTATACTTTGTAGTAAAAAATTGAAAAATTGCATTACAATATCTCATCTTCATCTTCATTCTGGGCAGGTGTCCGCACGTAAACCATACAGGTCTGTTGTGCGTGATGTGCCTCTTGCGTTGAAGTCTTCACTCCAGCCATCCGAGGTCGCTCCAGAAGCCTAGCAGGCCGCCCAGGTTGCCGAGGACTTCTTGGAGTGAGGCTGGGGATCCTAGATGAATCCTGCGTTGTTCGGTCACGCCCGTGCACTCTAGGAGCACGTGCGCTGGTGTTTCATCTGTCTCCATGCATGCTCTGCATAGAGGGCTGTCTGTGACACCTATAATGAAAAGGTGTTTGTTTAGTGGACTGTGCCCTGTTATGAGTCCCACCACCTTCCTGAGTTTACCTCTGTCTAGGTGCAGTAGTTTGTTAGTTAGTTGTTGGTTCAGAGTAGGAAAGGCTTCCTTTGTCTGACGGCAGTCTGTGGCATTGTTCCAGAGTGTGGAATGTTCCTTGCGTGTTAGTGCATGCAACCAGGTCTTGTACTCACTGAAAGGAATAGGTACCATAGGTTCCGGTCCTGCAACTTCCAGTGTCGTGGCCTTACGTGCTAGTTCGTCAGCTGCTTCGTTGCCCGGGTCTCCCGCGTGTCCTTTGATCCACCGTAAGGTGATATCATTGGAGATGGAGAGTTCTTCCAAGGCTTTATGGCAGTCTTGTATGAGTAGGGATGTTGATGTGGTACTAGCCAAGGCTTTGAGAACGGCTTGGCTGTCCGAGTTAATGTTAATTTTAAAGTTTGTTACCTGTCTGTTGGTCATTGCTATGACTGCTGTTGTGATTCCAGTACACTCTGCTTGGAAAACGGAGTTGTCCTTACCGAGTGCGTGGCTTATCTGAATGTTGAGTTCTTGGCAGTAGGCTCCAGCTCCTGTGCCAGTTCTGGTTTTGGACCCGTCGGTGTACACTTCAATCGTGTCTTGGGCTGGTTTCGGGTTTTTGTGTTCCTCCGCGTTTATTTTGTAATTTCTTTCTAGTGTAAATTGTTTGATAGTTCTGTCGCTTATCCACTCTAAACGGGGCTCTTTATTGATCCCTTGAGTTAGAATTTTGGTATGTGCTGTGTCATAGCCCTTCCATAAACCCAGTGTCTTGAGTCTGAGGGCCGCAAGTGTTGCTTCTTCCCTAATGTGTAATTGTAGAGGTGTGATCCCCAGTATCACTTCTAGTGCTGTTGTTGGCGTTGTGCTCATGCAGCCAGTGATGGCGAGGCATGCTTGTCGTTGGAATTTCTGTAGTTCTAGCTGGGTAGTGATAAGAAGTGTTCTCGGCCACCACACTAGTGCGGCGTATGTTAGTGCACTTCTTATCACTGCTAGGTAAAGCCATTTAATTATTTTTGGTTTTAATCCCCAGGTTTTCCCCAGCATGCGTTTGCATTGATATAGTGTTATGAGTGATTTGCTGATTTTGTCATCTATGTGCCTTTTCCAGCTGAGCTTGGAGTCAAGGATAACTCCAAGATACTTTACCTCATTGGATAGTTGAAGGCCTGTGTTGAACATGGTCGGTGGGTTGTTTAGTTCGATTTTTCTTTTATTTGTAAAAAGAACCATCTCTGTTTTCTTGGGATTAACCGTTAATTCATTTTCTTTGCACCATCTCTCGATTAGTCTCAAAGCTCTTTGCATAATTTCATAGTGTTTTTTCCAGTTTGCCGCTAATTAGAATGGTAATATCATCGGCATAACCAATTGTGTAAAATCCGTCTTTGTTTAATTTCGTTATTAGGTCATCAACCACGAGGTTCCACAGGATTGGTGATAAGACACCTCCTTGGGGACAGCCTCTCGCTACCACACCTTTCGTGGTGCCGTTGATGTCCAATTTTATAATTCTTTGTTCAAGCAGTGCTTTTATCCAGCTGCGTAGGGTTCCTGGTACGTTATATCTGCCCAGGGCTTTGTCTATGCTTTCAAATGTGGTTTTGTCAAAGGCACCTTCAATATCGATGAAAATGCCTAGAGTTGACAGTTTGTTTTCAAGTCCGTGTTCTATCTTGGCTATAACTGAATGCAGTGCGGTTTCTGTTGATTTACCCGTACTGTAAGCGTGTTGGTGTGGGTGTAAGGGTTTGTATTTTAAGGCTCCATCCCTAAGGAATCTGTCAGCCAGTCTTTCTAGCGTCTTCAGTAGGAAAGATGTAAGGCTTATTGGTCTGAAGGATTTCGGCTGGGTGTAGTCACTCCTACCTGGTTTAGGTAGGAAGACAACCTTCACTTCTCTCCAGGCCAGTGGTATATATTTGTATGCTATACAGGCTTTGTATATTGTATCCAGCCAGGGTGTTATTGCGGTTACACCCCACTGTAGTAGTGCCGGGAAGATACCATCAGTCCCTCCTGATTTGAAGGGGTGAAAGGTATCAATTGCCCATTTTATTCTGTTTGGAGTGACTATTCTGTTTGCAAGATCCCAGTCATCTTCCGTTGGTTGGGTATATGTAGTATTTGCCCAGTCTGGTGAATTTACAATTCTGCAACCTGGGAAGTGTGTTTCAATTAGTGTTTCGCTTAACTCTTTATCATCTTTGGTAAAGGTTCCATCAGCTTTCTTCAATGAGCCGAGGGTGCGGTAGTTATCTGCTGCTAGGATTTTACGTATCCTGGCGGCGGTGTCATTCGTTTCTATGTTCGTACAGAATTTATGCCAGGAGCTCTTACTTTTTTCTCTGACACGTTTGTTGTATTTATATTGGGCTTCCTTGAATTTGTCCCAATCGTGTTCCGTTCTGGTGTTCTTGGCTCTATTGAAAAGATGTCTGAGATCTTTCCTCATTCTTTCCAGATCAGGGCCCCACCAGTTGTTTTTTGGGGTTAGTTTAGTGTTGTTTTTTCTTAATGGACAAGCTTGTTCATAACATGTTTTTATTTCTTCTGTTAGTTTTGTTACGTTGTTTTCTATCATATCGATATAATCGATATCTTGTGGTTCTGTTGTGCCGATCATGTTGTTCATCATACACTGTACGGTACATCGGTACAACACTGGCCGATCACCGGGCGGTAATGCTCGCTTGCCTCGGTACATATTCACAGGGTGTCGCGAAATATAAAACTTGCTTAGATAACAAAAAGTTGTTTTCGTCACTTCAGCAATTAGAATGGGAGTCTACCTTAGGTATGACCTGCCCCATAAACATTTATAACGATCTACATACAAAAATTACAGAATGTTATAAAAAATCAGAATATAAAATAAAATTAAAATCTAACAATACGAGAAATCAAAATAATTGGATAAATAAGAAAATAATCAAAGCTTGTGAGTATAGGGACGAGTTGTTCTTACAATGGATAAAAAATACCAATGATTGTATATTAAAACAAAAATATAACAAAGCTAGAAATTACGCAAATATACTAATTCGAAAAACTAAAAATAAAAACACAAAATCGGAAATCATTTCTAATAAACATAACTCAAAAAATCTTTGGCATATTCTTAATAAGCTGACTGGCAAAATTAAGTCCTCTATAGATGAATCCATATTAAGTTCTTTCGGTAGTAATAAATACACATGCAAAGACATTGCAAACAAGTTCGCATATACATTTAATAATGGTGTCAAACAGATAATTCCTAACTGCTCTAAACCATTACTTGACAAATCAACTTATAGGTACTCGGCAAATGTCTCCATGCGATTTAAGCCTGCAAATTCTAAATCTGTAGAAAAAATAATTAAATCTTTGAACAGCAACAAAGCCCCCGGAGTGGACAGAATAAGGGCGATTGATATAAAAATGTTATGCGGAAAAATTAAAATAATACTGTCTAATCTGATAAACGCAAGTATAACTACAGGTAAATACCCTGCACTACTTAAAACTGCAATTGTTAGACCAATACATAAAAAAGGAAGTCGCTTAGAGTGTGACAATTACAGACCGATATCTATATTACCCACCATAGACAAAATAGTTGAAAAATACATAAGCAACCAAATACACACATTCTACGCTAATAACAACATTCTATCAAATTATCAATATGGATTTCAACCACACAAGAACACTACACAACTGCTCTCTGCATTCACAGACAGTTTATACAAACATATAGATAATAAAGAACACATTTTGGTAGTCTTTATAGACTACAGCAAGGCCTTTGATACGCTTAGACATGACAAATTACTACAAAGTCTAGATGATAGCGGAATCAGAGGAAAACTACTAAACTGGTGTGATAACTATCTACAGGAAAGATCATACCGCGTAAGGGTCGGTGATGCTGACAGTATTCCATTTTTGATAACGGAAGGCACTGCGCAAGGCTCCGTGCTGGGACCTTTGCACTTTCTCACTTACGTGAATAGCTTATCTAGCATCATAATGAAGTGTGAAATCTATCAGTTTGCGGATGACACCTGCCTAGTTGCCGCTGGACGTAATATAAAAGAAGTCCAAGCACAACTCCAGACTGATTTTGATACATTAGCGAAATGGTCACATGACGTAGGATTGGTACTCAATGCTAGCAAAACAAAGTTAATGTATATCAGCACTAGTCACAACAGAAGCTCTTTCAAACCAAAACTTACAGCTCATAATCATAATTGCCTTCATCTAAATACCCCCGACATTTCAACGTCATGTGACTGTGACGCCATTGACCTAGTAGAAAAGCATACCTACCTCGGGCTTATCATCGACGATCGATTGAACTGGAAAGACCACATAAACCATGTTTGTAATAGGTTAAGAGGGATTTTGGCTAAATTTTCTCTGATTAAATACAAAATTCCATATAAAACACTTTTATTACTATACAAATGTTTGGTGGAATCCATTATATCCTACGGGTTATCAAGCTATGGAAGAACTTTTAAGACTCACCTCGATCGAATTTTTACACTACAATTGCGCATTCTAAAAGTTATAGTTCCAGATAAAATTAAAAAAGGCTACAAAAACGATTACCGTAAACTGTTCGCATTTTGTAAAATTATACCCGTACACGAAAAAACTGAACTAACACTATTACTTGAACAATATTTTAATAAAAACATACAAAAAGTACAGATTACATATTCAACCCGTAGCCGTAGGATTGTTAATGAAAACCCTAAACTTCTATTACCTAAATATAATAACCTATACGGCAAAAAAATATTAAATTACATCATACCTAATCTAATTAACCAGCTGCCTAAGTCGCTAAAAGATATTCTTACAGAAAAAAACATAAAATATAAGCTTAAAAATTATTATCAACAACTTACAATCTCCAAATATAGTTAAACATTAATAATAATAATAGATCACCACACTCATCACAAAAACCACTTGCACGCACTTCATATTTATTCATTATATTTATTTTTACTATAGAAATAACTACAAACCATCTACAAACACTTACTTTATAAATTAAAAACTTAAGAACACCCTGTAACAAGAATTCTCGATAAACGAACGGAGTGTCGCCTACAGGTTTTTACACGCTTCATATCTATGAGTACGACCATAATTTTGGAATCTACCCACTTTCTTAGAAATTATTGTACTTTTGCATTTTATGCTTTTGTTTTATGTTACACTTAAGGCTTTGTTATAAGACATACCGATATTGTCGACGGCGCATCTCTTAGTGTACAGAAAAACTTATATAAGTTTATAGTACACCTAAAATAATGTAAATGTCTAACCATATTTGTATAATGTATAATAAAATAAATAAAATAAATAATAAATAAATAAAAATCAAATTTTTGTATTTTAGTCTGTTGGTTTTCCTCGGATTTCTCTTCGGTATATGTTGAGTTTTAGTTAGATCTAATTCGTAGCATATTCGCCTATGGTCTGAAAGCGATGGTTCCTCGCTGACATGCCAGTTTTTAACCTGGTCTGCCAACGTGGATGTTGCTAGAGTTAGATCAATTATGGTTTGGTACCTACTTGATACGAACGTTGGTTCGGTGCCGGTGTTTAAGATGGTAAGGTTAGTTGTTAGTAAATAAGAGACAAGTTGCTCACCTCTATTGTTGTTGGTTGTACATCCCCACAGGTTGTGGTGTGCGTTGCTGTCGACAGAGAGGATTATGTCTATGTCGTTGTTCTCGCAGTGCATGATGAGGTCCATCAAAACTTTTGTTGGTATTTGGTCTTCGATGGGCATGTAGACTGATGCTAACACCAAGGGTCTTGGTGACATACCCATGCTTTGTTGTATTCCGTTTTTTATTGTGACTGCTGTCAGATCTCTGGAACAGTATTGTGTTAGTAGTAACGCTGAAATACAGCGTGGAATGTAGATGCATGTTCTCGGTGGCTCGTCATTACTGTATGAGAAGATCTTACCGTTGCAGCTTCCGAGCCCGCATATGTTTTTGCCTCTGACCCACGGCTCTTGGATCAGTGCAATGGTCTCGGCTTCAACCTCCAGTTGCCTGCGTAGTGTGGCCGTGGCTAGTTGTTTGTGCTGGAGGTTGGTCTGGATTATACTAATTATTCTAGAATCGCCCTCTGCGCCGGTGGTTGCTCGGCGGGGGCTGCTTGGTGCGTTGAGTGTGATAGGCTCTGTTTCTATCCGGGGTTGGGGCTGGTCTGCCCTGGGGTCCGCTAGCACTGCCTCGATATTACTGAGAACAGTACTTACAGAGGGTTCCGGAGTGTTGAGGCGAGGGCAGGTTGGCTTATCCACCTCCATGTCCGTATCCACACCATGGTCCCCACGGTCTTCAGGCGCTGAAGACCGTGGGGACATTCATTTCATTACAATATATACATAGCCAGAATCCTATGGGTGCATTCTGGCTATGTATATTCTGTAAATACGCGCCGACGCAAAAAACGACGGGGTGTTATAAGTTTGACGTGTGTGCGTGCGTGCGTGCGTGCGTGCGTGCGTGCGTGTGTGTATGTGTGTGTGTCTGTTCCCGATTACGATACCGGTCAACCGATTTGAATGCGATTTTTTTGTTTGAAAGGTGAATTAGCCGCGAGTGTTCTTAGCTATGTTTGATGAAAATCAGTCCAAGATGGCCGCTGCCACAAAATGGCGGATTACATATTTTTTCACAACTCTCAATGTGGGTATAAAATTAAGGCACTTGACTAGTAGAATAGCACTATGCATATAAGATGGCCGCCACCACAAAATGGCGAATGTCGGGGGTTTTTTTAAATTTTCAATTTATACTTGTCAAATCATCTATACAAACCATAGACCATAGACTATTTTCAACTCATAACAATCCTAGAGACGTTTCACTTCACTAAAACTTCCGCCTGTATACGTTCCAGTTCCCAAATCCGAACCACGCTAAAGAAGAAGGCGTTCGAGGACGCGGGTTTGCCCGTGCGCAAGGTAAGCAGCACTGTGACCAGCGCGCCGCACCAGCCCGCCCAGGTACTGCCCTCGCTGAGCACCAGGGCCCTAACACTCCATCCAAAAATTTTTTCTTAGAAAAGTTCGAGTCTCGAGAGAGTTCATCCACATTGCGTTAGATGGCGCTATTTCGGTAATTTTTCGACATTCCGCAGAATAGTATCTGTGCCGTAAGGCCCGGTACACACGGTAGCTAGTTTAGTCTATGGCGATTCGCTGGCGACCAAATAGCGGTGCTCGCGATGTCGCTGGCAAAATATCTACTGTGTGGACACAACAGACATAAATGACCAGCGAGTCGCTGTCGATCAGTTGCTGCGTGTTTACCCACTGTTACAGAATGTAATATTTTTTGCTCAGTACATAATATTATCTTTTATTTCATGGTTAGTCCAGTAACTTTAATAATCCGACCTTGCATCAGATCGTGTAGTTCAGATTTTTTGCAAACTTGTTTATGATGTTGACACTATGAATATTCCGAGTTTTTGACCAAGAGCGACGAACGCAACTTTGTCAAAAATCGAAAAACCGCGAAAATTTCGGATTTTTTTCAGATTTTGGCGGTTAAAACCGAAAGAGACTAGTTCTTGATACTACTTTTCAAAGCGTTTTCAAAGTAGAATAAAATTGCTACAATTTAAAACCAGAACCAGCTCTGTAGAGTGTAGGTACATTACTTACTGAAATGCTCGTGACTTATTCGCGTGAATTTTTAATCTCATACAAATTTCCATCTCCCATTGTACCAACTTAGGAGTAGTTTTTCCAAAATTCCTTTAATACATAATTTTTTATTTTTAACCGAAAATACCAATTTTCATGAATATAACTTGATAAATGACATGAAAACGTGACGGGGTCTCATTTAAACTTTCATCCCCTATTTAACCCACTTGTAAATAGAATTTTCAAAAATGCTGAAATTCATATTTTTTATCTAAAGCCTAAACATCAATTTTCATGGATATAACTTGCAAAATGACAAACTTTCATCCTGTATTTAACCCCCCTGTAGTATTTCCAATAATCCTTTCCTAGTGTGCGCCTATTCCATAAAAGGAAGCTTCTGTGAAAATTTTCTTCTTGATCTAGATGTTCTTAGTCTGTGGTCGCAACTATCAAGTCCATCCACTATGGTCATTAGTCTGTGGTTTCGTCACCTTTTGTTATCCGCGAATGTGCTCCGTTTGTGTTTTTGTGATTTTGTACGACTTTGCTTGATCCCTGGACTCCGAAGACTTCGTCATTCTGATTGGACTTACACGTAAACCCCTGAGCACTGTTTTACCTAACGATTTGGACTCATAGTGACCGATTAGATTTAGATAATGGTGATTCAATAATGTGACGTACTGTAGTGAATTTATATAATAAAAGGAAACATAAAAGCCATCCAATCGCTAAACTGGTGTTTTATTTGCCTAAATAACTTACATTTAATAATAAAAATTAAAAATAAGTACCCAGGAGCGCGATTTTCTTGGCTTTAATTGTCGTATACCGTTAGATGGCGCTTTACGACAAGGTCACTGTTATCTCTAAACCATAAGGTACTCTATGCTGAGCACCATCCAAGGAGTGTTAGGAAATAATGCCGAGGTTCAAACCTTCACTAACTAAATATGCAAACCTATCACTGATTTGTTTTTTTTTTTGTGCTCGTTGTTTTTTTGTATATTATTCAGTTAGTGAAGTTTGAATTTATTTTAAGTTGAGCTTTTTACCCCGCACTCGGCATGCGCTTTTAGCAATTTACCAGATAATATGTCCAAAGACTTGGGCTGCATGATGCATCGATTCGCATTTAGGTGGGTAGTTTTAGAAACACTTATACAACCCACGGCACGTAAGTCGAGCGGTGAACTTCAATGTGCAGAAGTCGAAAATGAGGTATCTCGGGGTGTGAGGGGGTCGCGGGGAGGGCGTGGGGATCGTTCTGTTATACCCTGGCTCTGTTAGCCTTAATGCTGACACATGCTGCACCAGCAGCAACACCCTTGACTGCCTAGATGCAGTGTGAGTCAGTCTATTCCGAACCTCCGAAGAGGTTACTCGTCTATTTCCAATTTATTTTTGTTTCTATTTCCGTTTGTTTAAGAAAGTTTTATTCATTTTTATTTCTATTTTCTATTTTGTTTAATTACACAATAAAGTTTTTTTTTTAAAAAGACTTTCACTGGGTCCCATATAACATTGGTGGCAGCGTAAAGGGATAAAAAAGTTAGTATCCCCGGTCCCTCCGAGTATCAAAAAACTTTTGTGTCGAAAATCGTGACAGTGAAAGTGAAGTGTAAAACAAAAATCTGTCAAAGTGTCAAAACTGTTAGTGTTCATGTGCGCTGTGTCCAGAAGTGTATTCCTCTGTATCCTGTTGGAGGACATTACTCCATTATTCAACGCACCTGTTCACCACTGAACCATCAGGGTGTCCGCCGTTTCTCCGAAATGCAAGCGTCGCTCACTGCTATCGCGGCCTACGCATTCATGTGAGTCCGACCACTATCTATTGCAATAACATAAACAAAGTCTCGCCAGTTCGTCGCCTTCGACAATGTTCTCCGCAAACAAACCTCCGGAATCCGCTGAGCAATCTCCGATTCTACAAAAGACGTCTGTGAAACAGTGCACAAATATCGAACTTGAACTAAATGTTCTATTCAAATTCGTGAAACCTTATGATGGGTGCCGAGAAACGCTTAATTCTTTTCTAATTAATTGTGATAATGCTATCAAACTTGCCACTGAGGCTCAGAAACCTATTTTGTTCAAATATATTCTATGTCAATTAAAAGGAAAAGCGGAAATTGCCTGCTCTATCAAAGATTTTGCCTGTTGGTTCCAACTAAAAGATTTTCTCAAAGAACAATTCTGTGAAAGAAAACACTATTCACATTTATTAGCAGATCTCCAAGAGAGCAAGCAGAGCCCGCTAGAGAATGTCAGTCAATTTGCACTTAAGGTGGAGACTTGCCTTTCACAACTCTTAACCGAAATTTCCCTAACTAATTCGGAACCAGCCGAGTTATCCGGCCGTACTGCAGCCATGGAGGACCTTGCCCTCCATCACTTCATGATGGGTCTCATTCCTCGTATATCGACAATAGTGCGATGCAGGTCTCCAAAAACATTAAATGAAGCTATTAATATAGCCGTATCCGAGGAACGTATTCAACAGACTCTGTATAGGAAGTCCCAACCCGCCGAGAATAAAGGTAACAGACCTAGAAACTCATTACCAAGGCCAACTTATGCACAAAGGTCCACTAACTTCCAATCCAATGACACATCTCCTAAGTCGCCAATTATTTGCCGATACTGCAAAAACGAGGGCCATATATTAGAAAATTGTAAAAAACGCGAATACAACAACCGTTTCCGTAATTCCCAGGTACAAACATCTGGTCGAAAAAATTTTATGCAACCAGGCCCCAGTCGTGTAAATTTTGCACAAGAAACCACTGAGTCTCGCGACGAAGTAGACTCTATTTCCGAAATTGACAACCCTCTGAATTCTTTAAACGAATAAAGGTCCCGTCCTGGTGTCGTACGGGACACCAAAAACATGAAATCGATACCAAGTCCTCTATATCCGTGTCGACAGCCTCTGTATCTGTGTTGAAACCCTCTGTATCTGTGTCGACAGCCTCTGTGTCTGTGTTGAAACCCTCTGTATCCGTGATAGTAGATTATTCTTGTGTAATGATTATGTTGCCGTGCGATGGCCGAGTCATTCTTTTCACTCGACTACGGCAAAGTCAAAAGGAAGGGTTATGATTTTAGCAGTCTATGTATGTGGCCGATTTTAGTATGAGATTCTGTGTGTACCACCGTAGCGCCTAAACTACTGGGCCGATTTTGATGAATGAGGTGTCAATTAATTCTTTGTTATGGTCCGGGTGACATAGGCTACAATTTTATATACGAAAAAAATCGAGAAGCGACGTGCGAGCGGCAAAAGTTTATTATTATTTAGTTTCGGATAGACACAACAGATGGCGCCACTAGCTGCTTGCCCCGCGCTTTCGGGTTTCTCTTGCGTAGTCGACGTAGTCATTCGCGACAGACGCAATACGCACGTTTAAGAATGGATATCGTGACCGCAGCTGCCGCAGCTATTAATACTTAGTACTTTAGCTACTACGTGAGTGTGCATCGCAGTAGAGTTATTAAAAAGAAATGGAAAAAAAGAAGGTGTTAGATGCTAGCTATACATTTATTTTTGGGGTTCCATAAACAGTTTTCAGCTTGATATAGCTCAATAAAAGTTTCCTCGGTGCTCATATTATTAGCCATTTAAACGAATTAAACCGCAAGAAGCACGCGTGCACTCTCAATCGCAACCCCGATTAAACTGATGCGTCGCCAGACGTGTGGACAGACGCCGGACGTCCGCGCCGAAACCCTTTGATCTGTGCCACAAAAACCGCCAACAATCGGATTCGAGGCGGACACGTCTGCGGACGTTAAATACCTACAACAGATGCACAAATTATCCCCTATACGTCGTCTACGTCGGCTTTAGACGGCCGAGCCTTGGCGAGGACGTCTATAAAGCCTCATCTACGCATACGGCGACGCATCAGTTTCATCGGAGTTGCGATTGAGTGCACGCGTGCTTCTTGCGGTTTAATTCTTGTTTAAATGGCTAATAATATTATGAGCACCGAGGATGCACACTCACGTAGTAATTAAAAGTACTAAATAAATAAATAGCTGCAGCTACGGTCTTAATATCCATTTTTATACGTGCGTGTTGCGTTTGTCAAGAATGAACCTAAACTGATCGACCGCTGCAGGTCGATCAGTCGAGCAGGTAGATCAGTATCACCACGAGCTGTCCACACGTCTGCACGTGTGGACAGCTCGTGGTGATAGGTACATCTGCGGGCGTCCGCGGACGCATCTGCAGTCATGTAGAGGAGGCATAACTCACACTCGACCAGAAAACACTTACCTCCCGGTCTCATGCAGTAATGTACGACTTCATCTTATGATTGCAGGTCAAAGAGCGGGTACATGTTACACCTGCGGGTAGCGCACCCCACCGACGCGGTGTGCGCGCTGTGCGGGTACGCGTTCCTGAACGACGCAGGGCTGCGGCTGCACGTCCGGTTGAAGCACCGCAACGAAGACCTGCAGGTGAGGCGAGACTATCACCCGCTGAAAAAAAAACTATCAAAATCGGTTCATTCAATTTTGAAATAAGCGCGACCTATGTACATACATACGGGTCGAATACAGAACCTCCTTTTTTGAAGTCGGTTAAAAATATACCTATGTGTTGCAGAACCTAGACGGTCCGCTGTGCGAGGAGTGCGACATGCGCTTCGCGTCTGAGACGGCGTATAAACAGCACTTGGAGGTGGCGCCCAAACACGCAATTCCCGGGTGAGTGAGTACACTGTTAGCCGCCTTTGCTGGACATAGGGCATCATCATTAGGCATCATCATCAGTCATTAGGGACCTCGGTGTTATGGTCGATAGTAAATTAACTTTCATAGAACACATAAACCAAATTGTCTCTAGAGCGTGGAAATTGCTGGGATTCATAAGCGTAACACAACTGATTTCAGAAGAACCGACTGCGTCATAAAAATATTTAATGCGTTGACTCGCAGTATCCTGGAATACGCAGTCCCAGTATGGAACCCGCATTACAAAACGCATATTACAAGAATAGAGCGAGTTCAGCGCTCCTTCACCAGGTACCTGGCCTTCAAAGACAACTCCTGTCCATATAGAGCTAGCTATGAAACACGTCTACATCACTTTAAAATCCAATCCCTCGAAAAACGAAGGCTTGTGGCTGATCTAATAACTCTTTATAAAATAGTCCACAATAAGTTAGATTCCCCCGACTTGTTGAACCAAATAAACATAAATGTCCCTAGGCGACTTCCCAGACACCCTCTTAAAACCATCTTTTCGTGTAGCTCATCCAAAAGTAATTTAGGCAAATTCTCCCCTATGAACCGAATCGTTAGTAGCTACAACAATATAACCAGCCCTGACATTGATATCTTTCATGATTCGCTTACAAAATTTACTTGCATGAATAATATTTTTTAATAATTTTGTTTTGTATTTTGTATTTGTTAATAATATTCGTAATGACTTAATTTTAATGTATGTTGTATTATATTGTATTGTAACGTAATTTTTGACATCACCTTGTTGGTATATAAAGATTTTGTCACACAAATGTAAATTTCTATTAGTTAAAATTTAACTGTTTCTTCAATTCTAATATTTATTATTTAGGAGCCTATAATTATAATGCTGTATACACCTGTAATTAACCTGTGTTGTTGGTGTATCAAATAAATAAATAAATAAAATAAATAAATCATCATCGTCATTATCATCATCAACCCATCACCGGCCCACTACAGGGCACGGGTCTCCTCTCAATGTGTTCTTCTTCGTCGTCATCGTCGTCGTCGATATCATCATAATCACCATCATCATTATCATCATCATCAAGGTCATCATCATCATCATAATCATCATCGACCGTTCACCGGCCCCCTATAGGGCACGGGTCTCCTCTCAGAGCGGTCAGGGTCCAGCCGAGCTATATTCTCTAACTTAGTTACATGAAAGCCATCGACTTAGTTCGATATAATATGTACATTGCTGTTGTATTGTCGGTTTTTACTTTGGCCGCCGTAGCCGAAATTCGGTCGAGAGGATATTATTGTTTACTAGCTTCTGCCCGCGGCTTTGCCCGCGTGAATTTCGGTTTTTCACAAATCCCGAGGGAATCGTGGATTTCCGGTTTCCGTTCCCGCTCCCTTTTCCAATCTTTATACCTACTTTCAAGGAAGTTTGCTACAGTAATCTGCCCATACCTGCAGCTGTAGATTTCGGTTTTTTTTTTTTTCAAAATCCCGCGAGAACTGTTGTTTTTCCCAGGATAAAAAGTAGCCTAGTGTTAAGTCACGCCATAATCTATCTCCATTCAAAATTTCAGCCAAATCAGTTCAGTAGTTGCGGCGTTAGAATAACAAATATACACACATACGTACATACATACACACAAACTTTCGCCTTTACAATAATACTAGCGGTCCGCCCCGGCTTCGCCCGTGGTACATAATATATTATAGCCTATAGCACTCAAGGATCACGTACATATCCAACGGTGAAAGAATTTTTGAAATCAGTCCAGTAGTTTCTGAGATTAGCGCGTTCAAACAAACAAACTCTTTCGCTTTACTATATTAGTATCGATAGTATAGATTAGTTTGATTGTTTTTATTGACAGCAAGACCCGCAACAATCCGGCAAAAGACCGCGTGAGGAAGTCGCGCAGCAAGTATCCGGGGAAAATCGTTTGCGAACAGGTAATGTCTGTGTGTGTGTGTGTGTGTGTGTGTGTGTGTGTGTGTGTGTGTGTGTGTGTGTGTGTGTGTGTGTGTGCGCGCGTGCGAGTGTGTGTGTGTCTGTCTGTCTGTCTGTTCCCCCGTAGCGCTTAAACGGGTTTGAATGCGGTTTTTTTTTTTGTTGGAAAGGTGAATTAATCGGGAGTGTTCTGTTTGATGAAAATCGATCCAAGATGGCCGCCGCCATAAAATGGCGGATTGCATATTTTTACACAACTCCCTCAATATGGTTATCAAATGAAAGGGCTTGACTAGTAGACACAATGCCGCCGATGATATGCCGATGGCCGCCACCACTAAATGGCGAATGTCGGGGGTTTTTAAATTTTTAATTTATACTTGTTTAATTATAAAAAATTATAGTCCAGTAACTTTAAAGATCCGACCTTGCGTTGCGTCAAATCGTATAGTTCTGATTTTTTACAGACTTGTTTATGATCTTGGCCCAATGAATAATCCAAGTTTGTGACATCGAGCGACGAATGTAACTTTGTCAAAAATCGAAAAAACCGCGAAAATTTCGAGTATTTCTCAGATTTTGGCGATAATAACACAAAAGGACTAGTTTTTGATGTACCTTCTCAGGAGGTTTTTAAGGTAGAATAAAATTGTTACAATTTACGACCAGAAATAGCTCTGTAAAATCTCATACAAACTTCCATCTCCTATTTAAACAACTTGGGGCTAGTTTTTCCAAAATTCCTTAAACACGTTATTGCTTATTTTAACCGAAAATCAAAATAGTACCAATTTTCATGGGTATAATTTGATAAATGACGTGAAAACGTGACGGCGCGGCGTCTCATTTAAATTTTCATCCCCTATTTGACGCACTTGGGGATAGAATTTTCAAAAATTCTGAAATTCATATTTTTTATTTTTTATCGAAAGCCCAAATAACAATTTTCATAGATATAACTTGAAAAATGGCAGACTTTCACACAAACTTTCATCCTCTATTTAACCCCCTTAGGTGTGGAATTTCCAATACTTTCTTAGTATGCGCCTATATCATAAACGGAAGCTAATGTGAAAATTTCAAGTTCGTAGTGTTAGACGGGTAATCGATATCGTAGAACGAAACGCAACTGTCAAAAATCATTATATTTATCTATGAAACCCCGTCTGACGTTTGACAGTTGACGTTTCATAGTTAGCGCGTTTATTGATGTCAACGAGTATTATCTGTCAATGTATATTTTGGAAGTTTTTAATAAATGTTATTAATAGTTATTTTTCATAATTCATTCAATAGTAGCTTCAAGAGGCTTGTTCTAACTGACTGACTGACGGATTGATCATTAACGCACAACCTAAACCGCTGAAGCTAGAAATTTAAAATTTTCACAGTAGATTCTTTTTATAATATGACTAGATGATGCCCACGGTTTCGCCCGTGTGTATTTAGGTTTGTAAAAATCTCGTGGGAACTTTGATTTTCCAGAACAAAAGGTAGCCTATCTGTAGTAAGTAATAACCCGTCCACAAAACGGAAAAATTCCGTGGGATCCTTACGATTTCGGAATGCAATTCCTTACAGCATCAGGGTTGAGGAGTTGGACATGTACCTACTCGAGGTCATTCAACAATAAAGTCTTTAATTGGTATCCCCAATATCAATTTAAATAACCGACAGTGCCTAAATCCCATTAGTTTTGGGGATCAGATCCCCTACAGCATCAGGATTGAGGAGTTGGAATCCAAATTTTTTGGAGAACAGTGTCGCAATGTTTCTCTATCGATTAAAAAAAAATTACGCAAATCGGTTCAGAAATCTCGGAGATATCGGTGTACATAGGTAGAAAAACACAACTCCTCCTTTTTTGAAAGTCGGTTAAAAAAGTATCCTATGTTACTCCCTGGTTAATTCTCTACTTGTATGTGAAAGTCCCGTCAAAATCGGTTCAGCCGTTCCAAAGATTAGCCCGTTCAAACAGACAGACAGACAGACAGACAGACAGACAAAAATTTTAAAAACGTGTGATTCGGTTATAGTATCGTTCAAATAACCATATGAGCTTAATATGAGGTAGTTATTTCGATATTACAGACAGACACTTCAATTTTATTTATTAGTATATATGTATTCGCATACTAAGAAAGTATTATTGGAAATTTCACCCCTGCGGGGGTTAAATAGGGAACCCGTTAAATGCGGAACCCTTCGTCCGCGAGTCCGACTCGCACTTGGCCGGTTTTATTTCACAACTCCCTCAAATCAAATGAAAGGGCTTGACTAGTAGAATACTATACATTATGATAAATTTCAAATCCAAGATGGCTGTCCCACATAACAGAGAACGTCCGGGGGTGTTTTAAATTTTAAATTTAATTTAAATTTATTTAAATTTAATTTTAAATTTATTTAAATTTAATTTTAAATTTAATATCGCTTGTGATTTTTCAGTGTGGTATTCAGCTCCGAGGGTACCGCTCGTACAGACATCACTTCCGTCAAGAGCATCTGGATGAGAAGCCCACGCAGTGCCCGGTCCCCCCTGTCTGTGCGACCAGTGCGGGAAATCGTTCAAGGTGACACTGGACATCATCACCATGACCATCACCATTACCACCATATTCAAAAACACATCATCATCACCGCCATACCATCATTATAATCATAATCATCACCACCACCACCATATCATCATCATCACCCTCACCACGACCATCATCACAACCATCACCATCATCATCACCATCACCACCATACCATCACCATCATCATCTCCATCACCACCTCCATACCATCATCACAACCATCACCATCATCATCACCATCACCACCATACCATCATCATCACCACCATATCATCATCATCACCCTCACCACGACCATCATCACAACCATCACCATCATCATCACCATCACCACCATACCATCACCATCATCATCTCCATCACCACCTCCATACCATCATCACAACCATCACCATCATCATCACCACCACCACCATACCATAAACATAACCATCATCATCACCACCATATCATCATCATCACCCTCACCACGACCATCATCACAACCATCACCATCATCATCACCATCACCCTCACCACGACCATCATCACAACTATCACTATACATCATCACCCTCACCACGACCATCATCACCACCATTACCATCATCAGCCGGGAGACAGTATGGCTTGAAATGAAGTAGGATAATAGGGATACTCATGGAAACTACGCAACAGTGACACTTGCACAGATCTCAGTCAGGCTTGTGTAGTTAATCTTTTCTTTATTTTATGACTACCTGCCTATAATCTGATTTTTAATTCGGTGGAATTCTGACAGTTGTCAGGGTGACTGACAGGAATGTGTATGAAATGTTATGAATGATATGTGTATGAAAAACAGGGTTACCAGTTACCACCACCACAAGTTCGATTTTAGCCCCAAACTACTTTAAATCCCTATCAACATAACAAGCATAATATTGGTACAAATATAAAAAACCCGACTGCGTAATACATTTTTTTTTTTTTTTTCAAAATCTGTCATTTGAATTTTTAAAATTTTTATGTTCTCGTTGACACTCGCGCTAGCATGGCGAATCTAACGACGTGCAACTTATCAAAATCGGCCCACACGTTTGATCCCTTGAGTACCATAGAGGAACAAACATACATAGACTGACTTAATACCACTGCTCTCCTTTGCGTGGCCAAAATCGGAACTAAACTAATGCCTCCATCTTGCAGGTAAGGGTTACCATACCTAAGAATAGTCTGATTTTAATTCGGTGGAATTCTGACAGCTGTTGTGTCTAAGAGGTAAGACCCTAAAACAGGGTTACCACTTAAAGTTCGATTTTACCCCACACTAACGTACCTGAAGTATCTGTCAGGCATTTGTCATATCTATTACAAGCGGCAATTGATTTTTATTTATGTAAGTTTTTGAATTTACTATATTTTTTATGGGAACTGTTTTATCTCTGGTAACATTAAGAACCTAATCTGCAACAAGAAGAAGAACATTAAGAAACGTCAGAATTCCACGGAATTAAAAATCAGAGTATACTAAGTTGTGCTATAAGTCACGGAAAATAAGTCGACCGGTGACCTTCAATGCGCAGAAGTCGAAAATGAGGTATCTCGGGGTGTGAGGGGGTCGCAGGGAGGGCGTGGGGATCGTTCGTAAGCACTGATTAGCTCTCGTGGATTCCTCGTAAGCGCTAATTGGCTCTCCAATCGTATTGTCCCGCTCACTCGTACGACGCTGCGCGCACTTGAGGGTCACCGCTCGACTTACGTGACGGGGGTTATAATGTCATTCGTGTGGCAAAAGATCCTTGTCGCACTGTAGTCACCTTCTCTCCGTGACGCGTTTCAGAGCATGTGTCTGCTGCGAACGCACCAACTGTCGCACGGCCCTAAGCAGTTCCAGTGTGACATTTGCCACAAGACCTTCTACGTGAAGCAGGCGCTGTACGCGCACATGCGCATGCACAGCGCGTGCCCGCCCGCGTACGCGTGCCCCGTATGCGGGAGGCAGTTCAGCCTCAAGAACAACTCGAAGAGACACATTTGGGTGAGGGTTTTTATTTTACTACCCTGTACCCTACATGTAAAGTGGAGATGAATATTGTTTTTCTCGTCTACCCCATAGTGTGGAGTACTGTGGGTGTGGGAACATCATTTTTCGATTTTTAGATCCGTTTGTAAAATATGTTTTAAAGTGCTAATTTTTATTAGAGTCAAGTGTCGTCGTCGTCGCCCCCCCCCCCCTCTATCAGCCAAATGGCAGTATATAGGAACTTGAAAAATTCACAGCAGTAGTATATATTATAATCAATTTTAAAGGGAAACTATCATGGCTAACTAGAACCCTAGTTAGCCATGATATCCACAGGTTAAGGAATTATATCTGTTTTTTGAGGATTGTGACTACGGAACCCTACACTGCGCGTGGCCCGCCACGCACTTGGCCGGTTTTTTTTCTTTTTTTTTTGAAGTTAAAAACTTTTCTGTTGTATTGTATTCCAGACGCACGCTGCGCACAAGCCGTTCGGCTGCCGCCAGTGCGACAAGACGTACGCGGACGCGAGCGCGCTGCGCTGGCACGTGCTGTACGCGCACCACAAGCGGCCCTACCCGCAGCGGCGGCGCGGCGCCGGGCCCCGCCTGCGCGCCACGCGCCCGCGCCACGCGCGCGACCCCGTCTACCCCACGGGTTTATGAAACAAGAAAGAAAAAAAAATCGGTTGTCTGTAAAATCGGTTAACGGACGATAATTTTGCGTGATAACGTCATAAGAAAACAAAGAGAGATAGATGCGTCACAAGCCGAACGCTTAGTTCCGCGCTACGTGATAATGAGTCATGCCTTTTCGTGCATGTAACTCGATTTATAAGACGTTATCACGTCAAAAAGTGCGCAATTCACACACGGCAGAAGTGAAACTTATATTCTAATTTTTCGAATGCTCCAAAATATTATGTAAATAATATTATATTAAACATTAAAACCTTGTTTATGTTTTTGAAATAAAATTTGGGTTCAATAATCTGAACGTTGGCCGTCGTCATGGATCATCACTGACCAATCACAAACGAGCCTCTGATAACCGTACTAACATGTCTCGATGGATAGGGTATAGGTATTACTTGATATGAAGTGGAATTTTAACCCAGATAAGCCTGAAACTATTTTTACTCAAAATCTTTACAGTAAACTAATTTCTTTAGTTGCATTAGCTTTAAAATGAATAAAAAAAATATTTTCCTAAACGTTTTCCGGGAAATGCCCGTCCTATATATAGGACAGTAGGATAATAGGTAGTAAGTAAGGGTTAGTATTGACCTTAACTGAAAACGGCCTAATATATTTATCTATTTATGAAAAGGGTACTAAAAATGAATTTTAATGTTAGTATATCAATTTTGCAGTGTGATGACTTATGTATGATAAGTTACAAAACACATAGCACATACTTCTATATGAAATTTATGCAGCGCGTCAAACATTTTTATGACATTGACGGTAAAGTCTTTCTTTTGATTGAAGAATAACGAAATGATTGAATTGGTTATGCCTTGATCTTTCCAGCTGTCATCACGTTCATATCAAGAACAAGTTCATAGTAAGAATACCATTAAAGGAAGATCCTAGGGTTTTGGGCGATTCTTTCAATCGAGCTAAGCAGTGTTTTTTCTCTTTAGAACGCAAGCTACTGAAACAACCGAAACTGTATAAAATGTATCGCGAGTTTATGTCGGAATATCAGACATTAGGCCACATGACGGAATGTGAGCTTGAGTTGAATAATAATTCACATTTTATCCCACATCATGGCGTGTTGCGTGAAGACCATGCAACAACTAAGTTGAGGGCGGTATTCAATGCTAGCTCTTCTACCACCAGCACTAAAAGCTTAAATAGCATTCAAATGGTAGGTCCGACAGTGCAGGACGATCTTTTATCCATTCTTTTACGATTTAGGCAGCACAAGTTTGTAATTTTAGCAGACGTAGAAAAAATGTACCGGCAGGTATCTGTGCATCCTGATGATAGGTATTTACAGCGTATAATATGGCGTGACGACCCATCCCAAACGCTTAAGGCATTTGAATTAAATACGGTTACCTATGGTACCGCAAGTGCACCTTTCTTGGCTACCAGATGCCTTAAGCAGTTAGGACTTGAGTGTGATGACAAGCAGATCGCTGAAATCATTCTTCATGATTTTTACGTCGATGATCTGTTGAGCGGTGGGGATGATTTGAATGTAGTGCGGGACATTCGTTGTAAGGTCACGGCTACCCTCGCCGCTGCTTGCTTGCCACTGAGGAAGTGGAAGTCTAATGAGCCTCAGTTAGTGTCAGAGTCCACCAAGTCCGCGCATGATTTAAATATCGGAGGTAACGAGCCGAGTAAAACTTTAGGTTTGGGAAGGCTACCTGAATCTGATGAGCTGTATTTTCCGATCGGTACTTCAATCACAACGAAGGGAAATTCTAAACGTGACATACTTTCTGTGATTTCCCAAATATTCGATCCACTAGGTCTTGTATCCCCGGTCGTTATTAAATTTAAAATGTTTCTGCAAAGCTTGTGGTTAGAAAAATTATCGTGGGATGAACCACTGACGCTGGAGATCCAAGAAACCTGGCAGGACGTAATTAAAAATTTGCATGTTTTGAATAGTCTACGTGTACCTCGTCGCGTGTTAATTGACAAGTTCGTGCGATTAGAATTTCATGTTTTTTGCGATGCCTCGGAGAAAGCGTATGGCGCGTGCCTTTACGCCCGTAGTATCGATAGCAGTGGCAACATCTTAGTGCGGTTATTACTAGCTAAGAGTAGGGTGGCACCCATTAAAGCCACAACTATCCCTCGGCTTGAGCTGTGCGGAGCTCAGGTTGCAGCTAAGCTGTATGAAAAGGCTAACAACTCGTTAAGAGTCAATGTAGCGTGTACTATTTTTTGGACAGACTCCACTATTGTGTTAGGTTGGCTCAAGATGTTGCCCAGTAAGTTACAAACATTCGTCCGCAATCGCGTCGGTGACATTTTGGAAAAAACCGGTGATTGCGTTTGGCGACACGTTTCGACTGAGCTCAACCCCGCTGATTATGTATCGCGCGGAGTTAACGTTGACGCGATTCAGTCTCTCGATATGTGGTGGTCAGGGCCAAGGTTTTTGAAAGAACCTAATAGTAATTGGCCTTCTACAGTAGTGCCTCAAACGCGAGCCGAGTTGTCAGTTTTAGTTCAAACTGAAAATTCTTCAGATTTTATTAAGTTTGATCGGTTTTCAAATTTTAATAGGCTTAGGCGTGCAATAGCGTACGTGTTACGTTTTATTGAAGCATGTAAGGGACGACGTGCTACAACGAAGTTTCTTACAGAAACAGAGTTAAATAATTCGTTAAATGTCATCATTCGCCAATCCCAGATAGAATCATTTGCTGAATATAATCTTTTATTGCAGAAGAAACCCTTGCCTAAAAAGAGTAGCTTATTAAAGTTCAATGTATTTCTTGATCAGAATAATTTGATGCGAGTGGGTGGCCGCATTAGCAATTCTGAGTTTTCTTATGATAAAAAGTATCCATTACTATTACAGTCCACACATCGATGTACGCCTTTGTTGTTTAACTTTGAACATAGAAAGCTCATGCATGCTGGGCCGCAGTTGTTGTTGGCCTCAATAAGAGAAGTCTATTGGCCGATCGGTGGCCGTAGTTTGGCTAAATCTACTTATCGTCGTTGCGTTAAGTGCACAAGAATGAAAGGAAAGGTTGTAGCTCCTATTATGGGTGATTTACCGCGGCAGCGCCTTACTCCTGGTGGATACCCCTTTGAAATAGTTGGAGTTGACTATGCGGGCCCTATTTCTTCCGCTAGTCGTCAAGGTCGTGGTTGTCGTATAGTGAAGGTGTACATAGCCATTTTTGTATGTTTCACCACAAAGGCCATACATTTGGAGTTGGTAGGTGATTTGACTAGTAATAGCTACATTCAAACCCTGCGTAAATTCGTGGCTCGTCGCGGAAAGCCACGCCATCTGTATTCAGATAACGGAACTTCATTTGTTGGAGCGTACAATGATTTAGCCAAATTCTTAAAACAAAATTCTGACTCACTGTCCAGTGATCTTTTAAATGAAGGAATAAATTTTCACTTCATTCCGGCATATTCTCCGCATTTTGGCGGGATTTGGGAGGCTGGTGTTAAATCAACGAAATTTCACTTGTTAAGAGTGCTAGGCAACTGTCGTTTAACCTATGAAGAATTGTATACAACTTTGACGCAAATCGAGGCTATTTTAAATTCTCGTCCGCTCACTCCGTTATCTTCACATCCAGACGATTTGACCCCATTGACCCCTGGCCATTTTTTAATTGGACGTCCGCTCACCGCCATTCCGACTGAAGACTATCAAAATCGGAAAACGGAAAATCTTTCGAGATTCCAGCGGATCGAACAACTCCGGCAGCATTTTTGGGCACGTTGGAGCAAGGAGTATGTTTCGGAGCTCCAGAAACGCACCAAGTGGCAGACTCAATCTACAGCATTGGAGCTAAATTCTTTGGTCCTTCTAAAAGAAGACAATCTGCCGCCGCTGAAGTGGAGACTGGGTCGCATTGTGGCGCTGTGTCCCGGCCCAGATGGTGTGGCTCGGGTAGCTGATATCAGGACTGCCAACGGTATTGTGAGGAGATCATTTTCTCGAATTTGCCCGCTTCCGACTAAAGACCAGGACATAAAGGTGGTTGAAGGAAGGCCTTCAACGCCCGGGGGCATGTTGGCGACAGATGCGCCTGTGAAGAAGTTACAGCAATTACGCACATAACGCGCATCGAGTCTCCTGTTTTTTAATGAAATGTCATTCACCCGTCTTATCATCAATCGATCACCCATTTTTGTTCTCGTGGAATAAATTATATTTGAGTGCAGTGAAATTTTCCGTTTTTTAATAAATCCTCGTGCCAGTCCTAAACACGGGGTGAACGTAACAAATGAGTTTTTGAACCAGTTATGCTAGCTAGCAGTAATGGCTGTTTGAACAAAATGTGCCATTTTGAACCCCCCTCCTAACCAAAGTCACGGTCACGGCGCTATGCCGACGGTTGATGAAATAACGAGCTGGTGCCACAAAAATACCTCCAAAGTAAGTTTTGGCCATTTTTTTCAACTGTGTTTATTTTTGACTAGCTGACCCCCGCGACTTCGTTCGCGTGTTTTTAGGTTTTATATAGGATCGGATCGGACCCCATCATTCTTTTTTGTACCTAAACTAAATGTATCCTAAGTTACTCCTTAACATCACCTATCTGCCATTGAAAGTTCCATCAAAATCGATCCAGCCATTTCGGAGATTAGCTGGAACAAATAGATAGGCCGACAAACATAAATTTAAACGCACGCCAGTTTAAAATAAGCCGTACGTACAAACATCCGCGTCCCAAGTTATTTGAACCCAATAAATGTCTGTAATTTCTGAACTAAAACACCTATGACCTTGAAATATTTACGGGACAATATATAAAGTATTACCTTTCTAACAAAAAAAGAATGAGTGAAATCGAACAACGCGTTAATGAATTACAGCTAAATACACGTTTTAACTTTCATCCTTTCTCCCAAGGGAACCGTGCTGAATTTCGGGATAAAAAGTATCCTATGTCCTACCTCGGAGTATAAACTCAAATCGTACCAAGTTTCATTCGAATCCATTCAGTAGTTTCGGCGTGATGCGCGGCCAAGATACAGACAGACAGACAGACAGACAGACAAAAATGAAAAAAATTACAGTTTTGGCTTCAGTATCGATTATAGAATGCCCTCCAAAAGAAATTTTCAAAATATCTTCAATGTACAGAATTGGATCTGTTACAGTTTTATTATATTATAGATATGGTAGGTTTAAGCTTGCATGTCAAGTATCACTAAAATAGAATAAGTATTCTTCTTTCTAATATGGCAATCGAAACGGTATTTTTTTAACGAATTTTAAAGTTATAGACATGTGTTTGCCATATTCGGGATTTTTTTAAATTAGGGATGAAAGTAACAAGTTGTTACTTTCATCCCGAATTTAAAAAAATCCCGAATATGGCAAACACATGTCTATAACTTTAAAATTCGTTAAAAAAATACCGTTTCGATTGCCATATTAGAAAGAAGAATACTTATTCTATTTTAGTGATACTTGACATGCAAGCTTAAACCTACCATATCTATAATATAATAAAACTGTAACAGATCCAATTCTGTACATTGAAGATATTTTGAAAATTTCTTTTGGAGGGCATTCTATAATCGATACTGAAGCCAAAACTGTAATTTTTTTCATTTTTGTCTGTCTGTCTGTCTGTCTGTCTGTATCTTGGCCGCGCATCACGCCGAAACTACTGAATGGATTCGAATGAAACTTGGTACGATTTGAGTTTATACTCCGAGGTAGGACATAGGATACTTTTTATCCCGAAATTCAGCACGGTTCCCTTGGGAGAAAGGATGAAAGTTAAAACGTGTATTTAGCTGTAATTCATTAACGCGTTGTTCGATTTCACTCATTCTTTTTTTGTTAGAAAGGTAATACTTTATATATTGTCCCGTAAATATTTCAAGGTCATAGGTGTTTTAGTTCAGAAATTACAGACATTTATTGGGTTCAAATAACTTGGGACGCGGATGTTTGTACGTACGGCTTATTTTAAACTGGCGTGCGTTTAAATTTATGTTTGTCGGCCTATCTATTTGTTCCAGCTAATCTCCGAAATGGCTGGATCGATTTTGATGGAACTTTCAATGGCAGATAGGTGATGTTAAGGAGTAACTTAGGATACATTTAGTTTAGGTACAAAAAAGAATGATGGGGTCCGATCCGATCCTATATAAAACCTAAAAACACGCGAACGAAGTCGCGGGGGTCAGCTAGTCAAAAATAAACACAGTTGAAAAAAATGGCCAAAACTTACTTTGGAGGTATTTTTGTGGCACCAGCTCGTTATTTCATCAACCGTCGGCATAGCGCCGTGACCGTGACTTTGGTTAGGAGGGGGGTTCAAAATGGCACATTTTGTTCAAACAGCCATTACTGCTAGCTAGCATAACTGGTTCAAAAACTCATTTGTTACGTTCACCCCGTGTTTAGGACTGGCACGAGGATTTATTAAAAAACGGAAAATTTCACTGCACTCAAATATAATTTATTCCACGAGAACAAAAATGGGTGATCGATTGATGATAAGACGGGTGAATGACATTTCATTAAAAAACAGGAGACTCGATGCGCGTTATGTGCGTAATTGCTGTAACTTCTTCACAGGCGCATCTGTCGCCAACATGCCCCCGGGCGTTGAAGGCCTTCCTTCAACCACCTTTATGTCCTGGTCTTTAGTCGGAAGCGGGCAAATTCGAGAAAATGATCTCCTCACAATACCGTTGGCAGTCCTGATATCAGCTACCCGAGCCACACCATCTGGGCCGGGACACAGCGCCACAATGCGACCCAGTCTCCACTTCAGCGGCGGCAGATTGTCTTCTTTTAGAAGGACCAAAGAATTTAGCTCCAATGCTGTAGATTGAGTCTGCCACTTGGTGCGTTTCTGGAGCTCCGAAACATACTCCTTGCTCCAACGTGCCCAAAAATGCTGCCGGAGTTGTTCGATCCGCTGGAATCTCGAAAGATTTTCCGTTTTCCGATTTTGATAGTCTTCAGTCGGAATGGCGGTGAGCGGACGTCCAATTAAAAAATGGCCAGGGGTCAATGGGGTCAAATCGTCTGGATGTGAAGATAACGGAGTGAGCGGACGAGAATTTAAAATAGCCTCGATTTGCGTCAAAGTTGTATACAATTCTTCATAGGTTAAACGACAGTTGCCTAGCACTCTTAACAAGTGAAATTTCGTTGATTTAACACCAGCCTCCCAAATCCCGCCAAAATGCGGAGAATATGCCGGAATGAAGTGAAAATTTATTCCTTCATTTAAAAGATCACTGGACAGTGAGTCAGAATTTTGTTTTAAGAATTTGGCTAAATCATTGTACGCTCCAACAAATGAAGTTCCGTTATCTGAATACAGATGGCGTGGCTTTCCGCGACGAGCCACGAATTTACGCAGGGTTTGAATGTAGCTATTACTAGTCAAATCACCTACCAACTCCAAATGTATGGCCTTTGTGGTGAAACATACAAAAATGGCTATGTACACCTTCACTATACGACAACCACGACCTTGACGACTAGCGGAAGAAATAGGGCCCGCATAGTCAACTCCAACTATTTCAAAGGGGTATCCACCAGGAGTAAGGCGCTGCCGCGGTAAATCACCCATAATAGGAGCTACAACCTTTCCTTTCATTCTTGTGCACTTAACGCAACGACGATAAGTAGATTTAGCCAAACTACGGCCACCGATCGGCCAATAGACTTCTCTTATTGAGGCCAACAACAACTGCGGCCCAGCATGCATGAGCTTTCTATGTTCAAAGTTAAACAACAAAGGCGTACATCGATGTGTGGACTGTAATAGTAATGGATACTTTTTATCATAAGAAAACTCAGAATTGCTAATGCGGCCACCCACTCGCATCAAATTATTCTGATCAAGAAATACATTGAACTTTAATAAGCTACTCTTTTTAGGCAAGGGTTTCTTCTGCAATAAAAGATTATATTCAGCAAATGATTCTATCTGGGATTGGCGAATGATGACATTTAACGAATTATTTAACTCTGTTTCTGTAAGAAACTTCGTTGTAGCACGTCGTCCCTTACATGCTTCAATAAAACGTAACACGTACGCTATTGCACGCCTAAGCCTATTAAAATTTGAAAACCGATCAAACTTAATAAAATCTGAAGAATTTTCAGTTTGAACTAAAACTGACAACTCGGCTCGCGTTTGAGGCACTACTGTAGAAGGCCAATTACTATTAGGTTCTTTCAAAAACCTTGGCCCTGACCACCACATATCGAGAGACTGAATCGCGTCAACGTTAACTCCGCGCGATACATAATCAGCGGGGTTGAGCTCAGTCGAAACGTGTCGCCAAACGCAATCACCGGTTTTTTCCAAAATGTCACCGACGCGATTGCGGACGAATGTTTGTAACTTACTGGGCAACATCTTGAGCCAACCTAACACAATAGTGGAGTCTGTCCAAAAAATAGTACACGCTACATTGACTCTTAACGAGTTGTTAGCCTTTTCATACAGCTTAGCTGCAACCTGAGCTCCGCACAGCTCAAGCCGAGGGATAGTTGTGGCTTTAATGGGTGCCACCCTACTCTTAGCTAGTAATAACCGCACTAAGATGTTGCCACTGCTATCGATACTACGGGCGTAAAGGCACGCGCCATACGCTTTCTCCGAGGCATCGCAAAAAACATGAAATTCTAATCGCACGAACTTGTCAATTAACACGCGACGAGGTACACGTAGACTATTCAAAACATGCAAATTTTTAATTACGTCCTGCCAGGTTTCTTGGATCTCCAGCGTCAGTGGTTCATCCCACGATAATTTTTCTAACCACAAGCTTTGCAGAAACATTTTAAATTTAATAACGACCGGGGATACAAGACCTAGTGGATCGAATATTTGGGAAATCACAGAAAGTATGTCACGTTTAGAATTTCCCTTCGTTGTGATTGAAGTACCGATCGGAAAATACAGCTCATCAGATTCAGGTAGCCTTCCCAAACCTAAAGTTTTACTCGGCTCGTTACCTCCGATATTTAAATCATGCGCGGACTTGGTGGACTCTGACACTAACTGAGGCTCATTAGACTTCCACTTCCTCAGTGGCAAGCAAGCAGCGGCGAGGGTAGCCGTGACCTTACAACGAATGTCCCGCACTACATTCAAATCATCCCCACCGCTCAACAGATCATCGACGTAAAAATCATGAAGAATGATTTCAGCGATCTGCTTGTCATCACACTCAAGTCCTAACTGCTTAAGGCATCTGGTAGCCAAGAAAGGTGCACTTGCGGTACCATAGGTAACCGTATTTAATTCAAATGCCTTAAGCGTTTGGGATGGGTCGTCACGCCATATTATACGCTGTAAATACCTATCATCAGGATGCACAGATACCTGCCGGTACATTTTTTCTACGTCTGCTAAAATTACAAACTTGTGCTGCCTAAATCGTAAAAGAATGGATAAAAGATCGTCCTGCACTGTCGGACCTACCATTTGAATGCTATTTAAGCTTTTAGTGCTGGTGGTAGAAGAGCTAGCATTGAATACCGCCCTCAACTTAGTTGTTGCATGGTCTTCACGCAACACGCCATGATGTGGGATAAAATGTGAATTATTATTCAACTCAAGCTCACATTCCGTCATGTGGCCTAATGTCTGATATTCCGACATAAACTCGCGATACATTTTATACAGTTTCGGTTGTTTCAGTAGCTTGCGTTCTAAAGAGAAAAAACACTGCTTAGCTCGATTGAAAGAATCGCCCAAAACCCTAGGATCTTCCTTTAATGGTATTCTTACACAGAACCGACCGTCGGCTAAACGAGTAGTATTTTTTATAAAATGCTCTTCACATAGCTTCTGTTCCGATGAATAACTAGAGGAAACAGAATTATTTACTTCTTCTAAATTCCAAAACCGTGCGAGTTGACTCTGTATATCTTGATTTAATATATCAGTGGTCGAATTAACGTTAACATAATTACACTGAATAGGTTTGGGTAGATAAGATGTAAACCTGTTACTCATCGGACCAGAAACTATCCACCCTAACCTAGTCTCGCATAGGATAGGCATATTCTTACCTAAATTAATTCTTTGCGATCTTACAATATCCCAAAAAACATCCGCACCTAATATTAAATCCACTGACGCAGACTCATAAAAGTGAGGATCCGCTAAACAAACGTCAGTAGGTAAGTTCAGGTTCGAAATGTCGAATGAACGACTAGGTACGTTATCGGTTAACGAAGGCAACACGAAACAATTTAATTTAGTAGTAAATGTTTCATTTAATGACTTCAAACGTAAGCAACACATTTTATTAATATGCGTAGTTACATTGTTAATACCCAGTACAGAATGATCGATACGATCATGAGGCAGATTTAACTGACGAAACATTTGTTCCGACATAAGGCTGGCAGTGCTACCTGAATCCAATACAGCGCGTCCGATATGTTCGCGATTGTTTGAATCGTACAACTTAACTAGCGCAGTCGACAATAGAACGTCCCCGCGACGCCTGAGACTCGCGGGCGACACGCTCGCTGATAACGTTAAGTTAGAACTTGAATCGGCGGCGGTGGAAGCGCTCGCGCTGATGTTATTATCAGTGCGTTCGCTATGCACTACCGGCTTCTGCTTATCTGTAACGTGGACCAAAACGGAATGTTTACCCTTACAAATCGTACACCCGGTTTTCTTATAGCATTTATTTGAAAAATGCGATTTTGAAAAACAGATAAAACAAACCTTTAAAGTAGGTAATAACTGCAGTCGCGCTTCATTACTTAACGCTAAAAACTGAGGGCAAGTACTCAGTTTATGCTCGCCACTGCATTTAGGACATGAGTTCTTAGAACTGTTATTCCTCGAATTATCATTACATTGTGTTGTAACCATAGCCTTAATTTTCGAAGGTTTATTACTATTATTATTAGTTGAATAATTTTGGTTCGACTGACGTGAAAATTCTATTGTATCAAGAAAATTGATGCGCATTCTCATGAAATCAAGGAAATGTTGAAGCTCAATGGGTTTTTCTCCATCCAAGCGACCTTTGTACTCTTCCCATTCACGGTAAGTTTTACTATCTAACTTATGAGAAATAATGTAAATGAGAAGCGTATCCCAATGCTTAGTAGGCTCGCCTAAGGACTCTAAAGCACGGAGGTTCTTATTTAATTGATCCAAAATATTGTTTAAATTGGAAGAGCATTCCCGTGCGACCGATTCGATATTGAACAAAGATGCTACATGATTTTGTATTAATAAACGTTTATTATCGAATCGGTCGCACATTAACTTCCATGCAACCTTGTAATTGTTTGATGAGAATTCGATGGATGAAATCACTACGGCAGCCGACCCCTCCAAAGACGTCCTTAAATAATGAAATTTGTTCACGTCATCAATGTCGTCATTGTTGTGAATAAGACTAGTGAAGGTGTCCCTGAACTCCAGCCAATTGTTGTACGAACCACCAAATTTAGGTAACTGGATGGTAGGTAATTTGACTGGATTTTGTTTCCGTGAACCATATTCAGTAGCCGTAGGTAATGGTACTTGGGATTTTCTGTAATTGGACAAAATCTCCTGCCCTTGGCTTAGAGATTTATAGTACCTACCCTCAAACTCGTCACGTTCTGTTAACTGTAAGGGCGTTTGTGCACTTACTCGTTTTCGATTCGTTTTCGATTCGTGTTCGTTTTTTTAATGAACATCATAAAAACGTATACGAAATTCACGAATGACATTTGTGCACTTAATCGTGATTTCACTATACGTTTTAAGCATTTCGTAGATAAAACCGTGTTCATAATGTGTGCTGCATTTAATCGTCGCGTCGTCAGCTTTTCGCACTTCTCTTATACATTCGTAGGCGATCATCACTTAATGACATGACATGACATCATGAAAAAACTTTTTTTAATTACTATCGAAAGAATGTTGCTACTTTCGATTTCATATTGTGTCATATAAAAAAAGATTCCTCGGCAAGACACACGTTTTAGAGAATGCATAACTCCAGAAAAAATGCTGGCAGTAACACTAAGGTAAGTGATTATGAATATTTCACACGGTACGGTTAGTATCAAAATTATCTAAGCATACGTCATATATTTTGTGAACATCCCAAGTGGACATTACGCTCTTGTAAGAAAACAGTAACAACTAAGTATCAGAAATGATATTTTTTATGAAATGTTCATATTTTGCTGATAGTTTTTGACTACCAACCACAGGTATGGAAATTTTGATTATACTACAATATTTAGGTATTTTACTCGAAGTAAAACTAATTTGAATGAAACAAACGATTTATTTTAATGCCAAACTAAGTAGGTATTAATTTTTAATAATAATCAACTGCGTTGAATCATGTTTTGTTGGAATTCAAGAAATGCAAATACCTATGTTTTCCAAATACCTCACAACATCAGGACTCATCTCTGCCCTCTTTCCACACACCATTCCACTCGCGTCCTTATTTTAAAACGATTCGATGTGAAGAATTCACGAATATATAAACACGAAAACGAATCCAAAACGAGTAAGTGCACAAACGCCCATACAGTTATAAGGAAGGCTATGTCGAATCGTGTTTTCACGAAACACGAAAACGAATCGAAAACGAATAAGTGCACAAACGCCCTTAGTCAATATTATCCGAAATACACTCTAGACGGGTTTGAACTTCATCATATTGAGCATACAATAAGTCTAGCTTATTCAAACGCAATTCTAACTCACTGATATCCGTTGCAGTAGGTTGAGTAGACTCCAGTGACTTCAAATATCCCAAAAATATTGTGATACGACCTTTATAGCTGCTGCGCTTCTTGGTTAATTCCGAAATTTCTTTTAAATTCTCACTTTTTTCCGACATAGTGGGAGATGGTTGCACAATTCTGGAATTTGATACAAATATGCGTATATAACTTAAGAAATAAGAACTATTTTACACAACCCTATAGAACAACAATAAATAAAATTAATTCACAACCAAAACATCAAATAACATTCAACTAAATACCTACTAGAATTTATATGATTTATGACAACTTTACTTTTACTTTTACTGTTACTTTCTGTTACTTTGTAACTTTAATTATCAATAATAATGATTGAAATTAGTTTGTCATAAACTTGAATAACGAAATTAAACCTTTACATACGAAAATTACAAAATTACAGGCTCAGTTCTACTACATAAGTACTACCTACCTATTGAAGTAGGTATTAAATGACTATTACAAAGATAAAAATCTTTACTACTTTAAAAAGTCTATACTTTTATAAATGTGTAGAACATAGAATAAATGGTAAAATTAATATATATGCAGAAATATTACTACATTTTTGTCCGGATTCACTCATCCATTGTTACTTTCCAGTGTCCTCCACCATTGTATATCCTCCACCATTGACCGCCACGTTCTTGGCAAATTTAATTTTCTTATTTTTGGGCACAGGCACTTTATTTCTTTGGATTTTCGTCACAATTCGGCTCGAAGATGACCAATGTTTAGGACTGGCACGAGGATTTATTAAAAAACGGACAATTTCACTGCACTCAAATATAATTTATTCCACGAGAACAAAAATGGGTGATCGATTGATGATAAGACGGGTGAATGACATTTCATTAAAAAACAGGAGACTCGATGCGCGTTATGTGCGTAATTGCTGTAACTTCTTCACAGGCGCATCTGTCGCCAACACCCCGTGTTACTTTTATACCCGGTCTCCCCTACATTTGTGGAGAATCTTCATTTTCTTAGGTGTGACCCAGTCGGCACAAGCTGTCTCCAAAGAAGGTAAATCTTACTTTCCTGTACCTTGCTTGCCTGCGTAATATGGCTCAGAGTTCAGACACAACACATTAATTTGGCACACTTACGTCATTAGCATTACTTACATTTGTAGATTATTTTCAAAAGTATCACAGTAGTAAACATTAGATCATTTTCAAAAGTATCACTATCAACATTACTTTCATTTATATAATTATCAAGAATTTGATTGACATGTCTCTTCCAAATGATATTTTTATTTTGCAATTTAATTAAATAATATGTAACTGGACGAAGTTTTTTACATACTGTTCCTTCTATCAATTCAACAAGACAACATTACATTTTTGACATAATAATAAAACAGTTTGCGGCACACTCGTGACTTAAGATGGCCTCCCTAAAATGTATACATGAACACTCACACACGCACAACTTGAGACATCACAATGAACACGCGCCATTTTATGTTACAGGATTGTGCGTGTGTGAGTGTATTTTTGGCACGTTTTTAAGGTAGTTATGCCAACTCTTTTTATTATTATTATCTCTATGCTGAAAACGTACGTTTAAGCTGTCAAATGAATACAATTTTCATGGTCTAAAGTTAGACAATCGCACTTCTGGTCGCTACCACAGAACAAAAATACTCTCTAACGAGAGAAGAATGAAAACTCCATAGAAAAAAAATGAGAACAGTTCAGCGCCATCTAGATTCAGCCCACCAACAACTCTTTGACGTACCTATCTACCTACCTACTTTACCTAAATAATATTTTTAGATATGGCATTTTGACTCGAGAGAACTGGTGAAATAAAATATGTATGATACGCTATTTACAATGCTGTTAATATTTTCATATTCAATTACATCACATGGAACAGCAGTTCTTTGTAACTTCCGTTTAGTACAATCAGTAAAACCTCTGTTCAATCACATACTTACCGTACTGGCACCAACAATCGACACTTTAAGGAAGTCGTGTACTTTCACCAAAATTTAAAAATAAATGTTTACACTTAGAGCAATAACTAGGAGTGCAAATAATAAAATATATCTATATATATATAAAACATAAAAAAGCTATTTTTGAAATTTCTGTCTGTTTGTCTGTTTGTCTGTTTATCTGTTTGTCTGTATATTTGTGCGCGCATCACGTAAAAACTACTGAATGGATTGAAATGAAACTTGGCATGTTTCATCCGCTTGTTTTAAATAAAAAATCAAATTTGGTATAAAAAATGTACTTATTTAAATGAAAATAATATGTTTAAAATCAGTAATATAATAACAAGTTAAAGAAAAAAATAAAACGCAACATAAAATACCAGTTTAAATCACTAAAAACTACCTTATGATAAACAAAACTTAATATATACAAAAAGTATAATATATACAACTTAAAAATAATATCAATTTTACAAATAATACCATATATGCTAATAATATTCATCAGAAGACTCATCATCACTTTCACAATCAGTCGAATCAGATATCACGTAATCTTCTTTATCACACGGTTGAATATTACGTGCTATCTGATGTGTTGGTATTGAAGGAGGGACAATCAAATTTAGAACTTCTACTGGTAATTTCTCAGTCTTCTTTCTCGGCACTTCCCTGAGTGAGTTTATTACAGGATCGGACGTTATCAAGAGCATATACAACAAGTCTGTATTCGTGAAATTACGTGACTGTTTTCTGGTGTGGTGCTCGCGGAATCTACGACAGTCTTTGTTTCGAGCCTCTTGAGATTCTTCCGAGAGTTGCCCAATTGGAACTATGGAAGTTTTAATAACTTCTGTACTATGAATTAGGATTTTGTGTACAGTAACAGGCATGTAATACCACGAATACAGACTCAGATAAAGAGATCTCGTTTCAATGCAAAATTTCTCAAATTCGGTAATATTGATATCGTAGCCGGAAGATAACGTTCTTAATAAAATACTAAAGTTTTTAATTAGATTAACGTTCAATCCTGTAATCTCCCCACTCAATTCCGGATTCATAAAGAACCTACGAGCCGTATTACCATCATTTGTGTTCCCATAACCAGGTTTTGGTTTGTCTACAATAAGTCCCATTTGATTCTTAAACTTTTGCTTGATTTCGTCTGAACGCTGTTTCACACTAGCTTTATCTTCATCACCTCTGACTTGCCACTTTTTTATATCTAAACGATAGCTAATGTGTAACAAGCATTCAAAACAGCGAATCCACGCATGCAGAGTAGACAAACCAAAACCGTAATGTTCTTTCTTATCAACCAAGCCTTCTAATTCGCCATTCATCATTTTAGGAGTAGCTCCACAGATATAACACTTTTGTGCAGAGGTTGTGTCAGTCAAAGCATTGCATACTTTTCCGTCTGTCATTGTCAATAAAAGATTATGCTTCACAGTAATTTGAGATTCACCAACACTACAAGATGTTGGAAGAAGTTGAGATACTTCTTCTAACACTTTGTCAGTTTCAATTTTAGTAAATTCATTTGTTTCCTTTGAAAAAATAAATTTAATTGGTCGGCAGTAAAGTGTCGATGAAGGCCGTGGATTCTGCCAAATAATATTTTGGTCATCATCAATCAATTTCAAAGGAACAAATGCAAATACAAACAGAAACTCATCAGTAGCGTCAATGTTCTCAAATTTCTGTTTATATGTACTGTGCCCGGAACTCCCGTCACATCCCCATTTACTAATTAATGTAAATGATGAAGAAGACACATTTCTAATGACTTCACTTTGCACTTCTATCAAACGTTCAGCAGTTTTATTCAAAATAGCTTGAAGCTTAATATCAGCGCGCGTTTCGGTCACAGAAATGTCTTCCTCCGAAGGATAGCATGATTTTTTGGCTTTACAGAGACTATGATAAGATGGAAACACTTCATGTCCCGCCTTCAATGACCACTTTCGCGTCTTTTTATAAGCGTGACTGGTGCACCTAGAATCTACATAATAAGCTAACGCCTCGTCACTGTTTAATTGCCTACCACTACAAACATCACCAACAGATTTCCTTTTTTCCGAAGATTCGGAACTTCTTATTAAAGAAGCTACGTTTCTGTGACCCGACAAACGATGTGCCACTTCCGCAGCTGTAGTTAATTCAGAAGCACTGCGCGATTGCACTAAATCTTCAACCCTGCGTTTTTTGGTTTTGAAAGACGTATCTTCAAAGTCCTTTTTAGGTCGCCCTTGAGGCCGACTTCCTTCAGATGATGAGGAAGGACAAGCCTGATGTATGCAAACTTTAAATTGTATGTTTGCCCCCTCGAACCAACTTTTATTTTTCTGAAGAAAACGATCCTCCGTCATTTTCGATTCAGCCCACTTTTCAGCTAATTTTGACGAAATACTTGCTATTTGTAGCTGAATACTCCTCTGTGAGTCGGGAGTCATATTCGTAATAGAAAATTTTTCCATAATAAAACTCATTAGACGAATATTTCTGTCTTCTTTGGCATGTTTCCGCCACTCTTCGAAAAATTCCATTTTCGAAATGCAATGCACGTGTTCTGAAAAAAATTTATTAAAATGAAATGGAATCGTTGTGGTATTCAAATTATATATAATATTGAAGCTTAATGTAGTAGCTATATTATATAAAAAATTTAGACTGGATACATGTGGATACAAAAAGTTACATTCCTTGAAAGTAAAGGTTTTTAAAAAAAGACGACATTTTTTGGACTCCTATTTCAAAAACTGTTAGACTGCATATTATCTGTTATTAGAATCTATTTGAAGTAAAAATAGAAAATACTTACCCTCTAAAGTAAAATCCATCACAGCAAAAACTATAATATTCAGCACAAATTTAAATATATGTTGTCGAAAGCAATGCACAATTGCAACTAAATTGTTTACGTTAATGTAATTACCTTATTACCAGATTTCAACTGCGTATGACTCATCGATAAGAAATGTTTGCAATAATTATTACCTGCATTAATTATCCCTGGGTTATCATTAGTGATAAGTGACCATCAATTAAGTGATTCTTTGAATTGACTTTTGTCCACCTAGCTTGTTCTAGGCGATTCACTGTGCGACGGTGGGGATGAGAGCAGATGCAGTCCCTGACCTGGGGAACTCCCCCTCATTCATAAGTGACAGCTCCGCCTCCGGCCATGGCTTGCATCTCTTCAATGCGTCCACAAGCCAGTCCTTGGTGGCCTGATTATCACAAGTCACCAAGATCCACCCTGGCCTGTGGATGAATGATGAGAAACTGGGTCCGCCACTCTTATTAGTCCTCTTCCGCGCTTGCACGTAGATGGTCCTATTAATGGTGGCGTGAACCAGGTGCGATTGCTCAATCGTCATGGTTGTTTTATTTTTGATCCCTACTCTGACTGAGCCGGCGACGTTCCTGTAGCTTAAGGGCAGATCAGCGCGCCCTTTAGGCGTGGAGGACGTTTTAGGTATCTTCTTGGGGTTATCCCCCCGAGAGGCCTCCTCTGACCTTTTCCTTTTCTGACTTTTATTTGGCCTAGAGGCTGGTACCCCAGAGGGATCCCTCCTAGAACGTTGTTTGGCCAGTGCGAGGGCCTCGCTGAAGTCTTTGCCCTCAGCTACTAGTTTACGGAGGTGTTTCCGCACCGTTCCGCCCAGTCGGTGGTACATTTCACATGTACTGAGGGTTTTTTGCCCCGGCAATAGGGGCGTCACCAAGGGCGTGCCGGAGGCAGAGCCTCCGTCGACCACAAGGTCACTCCCGGACATGCCAGGGTTCACTCCAGGAGTAGCGGAGTCTCTTGGCTTCCTCTGCTCCTGGGTGTTTTCAGGCGTTTCAGAGTCTATTAACATTCTCTGCGCCTGTGATGTGTTAGGTTGTAGATTTTCATTATGTAGCTCCATACAGTTCCCACGAGTAGCTAGGGAAATAAACGGTCACAGACGGCAGAGCCCCGCATGCCACCTGAAGGGCAAAATACTGCCTCGATGCGCCCTGCTGTCGAGGAGACAACCGTTCGAGACTGAGCTCCCCCTCAGCCATGCATCCATCGGCACGGTGCGTGTGACTCCTTGGATTGGGGATTTTTGATGACAAGGTTTACTCCTTCGGACCGGTGGTGGAAAAGGATAGGTATAGGATAGAGTTGTGAGAGGGTTAAAGAGCTCGGCGTCAGGTTTCAGTTACATCTGATCCAGATGGAATCAGAACAATAACGGGCGGCAACCACGTGAAGGATAACCCTCCGCCTTGACTAGGGGATCTACGTGACATGCACTTACTCCCTAGTCCTTATGCCAAATCCACCACCGGACAGGTGATGTAAATAGAGATGAGCCTATGTTATTGCTTATTAATATAGTATAAAATACGCTCACCTCTGCCCAAGCTGAGTGATACCTGTGAACAGAAAGGCATTATTAAATTAAATTATTTATTTAAGGCACAAAAAATAGGTTGAAACTGTATAACATTGGTTAAAATTAGAAAACAAAATAAATCATAAAATAAATAATTCACATTAAACAAGGTATAAAAGTCAACTTCAGTCTGAGCACACGTTGAATTAATAGTGAACATTTCGGATAAGTTCGTCCATTGATAATATACTCGTAAGTAAAGAAAACATTATCATTGTAACGAGCTGCCAAAACATCACTAAAATATGTGTATAAAAACATGACAGCTGAAAAGAAAAATATAGCTATATATTCGGATATAATTCGGATGTTCAAAGG